>CAKNYM010052382.1:252145-295094 GCA_932195095.1 Andricus curvator
GATTTTCTGGGAAAACGGGAAAAAATCTGCCTCGGTTTGGATTTGAAGCGGGAACGCCACTATTCACGAGTGGAGCATTAACCAATTACGCCACCGAGGCTCCAGAAGATAATTTCTCGTTTTTCCTATAACCAGAGGACGATGCGAGTCTGTATTTCTGTAACCTGTGAAATTTAAGTGAATAATTCTAGTCTGAATAAATTTACCGAATCTGAATATAATTTAATAATTGATGTTATTTTGTCGATCGGGGTAGTTAATTAATTAATTTATGATGTCAGATATTGCCGAATACTGGTCGTTTCTCCAGGAAATTATTTGACAAAGATGCAGACTGGAATCGTTCTGCGGATATAAGAGATACGAGAAACTATCTGCTGAAGCGCCGGTGGCATAATCGGTTAACGCTCCACTTGTGAGTAGTGGCGTTCCCGGTTCAAATCCGGGCCGTGGCAGATATTTTCTGGTTTCTCAATAACATCATTTGATTAGTAATCGGCAAAATCTAACATAAGAAATAAAATAATCACCCTGGTCGACAAAATAAAATCAATTATTAAATCAGATTCAGATTCGGTGGATTTATTCAGACTAGAAATAATCACTGAAATTTTACAGGTTACAAAGATGCAGACGCGTATCGTCCTGTGGACATAGGAGAAACGAGAAACTACCTGCTGGAGCCCCGGTGGCGTAATTGGTTAACGCTCCACTCGTGAATAGTGGCGTTCCCGGTTCAAATCCGGACCGAGGCAGATTTTTTCTCATTTCTCCAGAAAATTATTTAACCAGTATTTGGCAATATCTAACATCAGAGATTAATTACTTGCTGAAAAGTTCACGTTCTTTGAAAAATAAGAGCGAATCTGAAAAGTGAAGAAGTAAGTAGAAGCTAGAAGCTAAAAAGTAGAAAAAAAATGCCAAAGAGACAGGATCGTCTGGGTCGTGATTCGAAAACAAAGGATACAATCCAAAGAGAAGGCAAGCTTGAAAAAAAGCCTTAGAAGAAAGAAGAAGGGCTGGTGTTTGAAGCATGTAACGATCGTTTGTTTCCAGGATTGGTCTGCGATAGAGCGCCTTCTAGTTAGAGGATATTTGTTTTTAATTAAAATCAGTCGCAGCCAATTTCACCCTTATCCATCCAATAACTCTTCCTGCGAGCACTTCTTCAAGTGGAGTTCTTAATATTCAATTAAAGCATCCGCATCCGTGTCGTCCTTTTCATTAGCTATGCATCCGCCCTTTCGTAATTATCAAGTGCTTCTTGTACAAGAGAAGCCAGGCTAATTCGAAACTCGATAGCATAAAATCTTTCAAAGATTTCACTAGATTTGTATATTGTGCTTCTTGAATGGATTTAATCAAGTTTTTCATGGAAAGAAAAAATCCGAAAATTAATCATTAACCTTTAGTTATGGACGGAAAAACATTGAAATAGGTAAGAAATGGTCGTGCGGTCCGAAAGACCGCACGTCCACACGTCTATACTAAGTTGTCTCTTTTTGCTTAAATGGGACGTAAAATTTTTCTGGAATAACCGCGTCAAGCTCAAGCTTGTTTTGTGTGTGAGATCCTGCGCTTTAAATACCTTGAAACGAATTGAAACGTAAATACACAATTGTGCCATTACCGTGGACGTGCGGACGTACGGACCTCCTGCGAGCTTTTTCGCATGCACAACTTGAACTAAAGCTACTAAGAACCGCAGTTCGAGGATGGTCAGGTAGGAGGCACATCTCGGAAGCACGGTGCGGTCTATGAGACCGCACGTCCACACTTGAAGGTTAAATTGATTTTCAAATATCAATAAATATCATGAACAGAAAAATTAATTCATTGTGAGACAATATCCTGGAATAAAATAAAGTTCCTTTCGAATGTTTTTTTCAGCACAAAACACTTCTTCCACTTTGCTTATTTATGCAACTGGTGAATAGAAAATTAAGTAAGTGAAGATGTATTTGTAAAACTGGTCCACTCTAATAAAATAGTTGCATTTCCAACAAAATAATTAAACTTTCAACAAAATAATTGAATTTTTAAACCAACAGCTGAATTCTTAACCAGATAACTGAATTTTCAAATAAAGAAGGTAAGTTTTGAAACAAAAATTATTTCAAATGTCAGTTTCAAAAGTTATTGGAAAAAAAACAAGAAATCTTATATATGATTTTCTTGTGAAACTATGTCCATATTATGGCGAGAAAATTCCAGTTTAGTTTAGTTTTCTTAAATTTAATCTGTTTTTGTAGAAATTTATCTATTTGGCTAAAAATTCATTCAGTTGCTTCAAAATTTATTTTTTTAGTTGCCAATTAGCTTTTTTTATGAAAAATTTAAATTTTAAACAAAAAATTTAACTATTCCACATTTATATTAATTTTGTTGAAAATTAATCTTTTTTTGTAGAAATGGATATTTTTGGCTAAAAATTCATCTTTTCGCTTCAAAATTCACTTTTGTAGTTTCAAATTACATTTTTTATGGAATATTGAATTTTTAAAATTTAACTGTTTCACATTTTGTCGAAAATTAACTTTTTTCGTAGAAATTTAGCCTCCTTGGTTTGAAATTCATCTTTTGGGCTGAAAATTCAACTGTTTGGTTACAAATTCATTTTTATGGTTGAAGATTCACCATTTCAGTTAAAAATTTATTTATTTCGTTGAAAATTTAACTATTCTGTTAAAAATCCGTTTTTATATTGAAAAAGAATTCTTTTAACTATAAATGTAGCTATTCCATTTTCACTAGGAAATTTATCATTTTTATTTCAAAATTTACTTATTTTTTTGGAAACACTTTACGTACGTCAATTTGGCAACATTCTTTTCTTCGAGTTTCTCAAATTACCCAATCGGTAAATAGGTAAATTATTAACGAAAAATATTAATTTTCAACAAACAACTCAATTTTCTACAAAATAAAAGAACTTTTAAACGAAAATATGAATTCTCAACAAAATAGATAAATTATTATTAAGCAAAACAGTATAATTTTTAACCATACAGTTGACTTTTCAACTAAATAAAAATAAATTTTCAATAGAATAGTTCAATTCTTGAATAACTGGAATCGTTGAATTTTCAGTTTAAAAAAATTAATTTATGACCAAAAATTAAAATAATTTTCAACAAAATAGGTTAATTTTTAACCAAAGAGGTGAATTTTCACCTGAAAAAGATACGTTTTCAATATAATAGTTGAATTCTTGACAAAGAGAAAAATGTCAACCAAAAATGAAAAAGCTGAATTTTCAGTTTAAAAAATAATGCTCTACCAAAATTGAAGAGAACTTTTAATCAAATAGTTGATTTTTTAACTAAAAAATAAAATTTTTCAACCGCATAGTTCAATTCTGAACCAAAAAAGATCAATTTTCATCCAAAAATCGAGTAGTAAAATTTTCAGTAAAAAAAAAAAAATTTTTTGACCAAAAATGAGCAGAATTAAAAAAAAATTAAATATCAAACCAAAGAGCTGAATTGAAAAAAATTTCAATAAAAGAGTTCACCCTTCAACCAACTGATTACATTTTTGACAAAGTAGTTGAAAGTTAAACAAAATAGTAGAATTATTAAATTTACGAAATGAAGTCCGAACAAAAAATATGATTAAACATATAAGTGAAAAAATTGGAATACGGGACAAAAGAAAAGTTTGTCAAAAACAAGGTAAAAAGAAAGAATTTTCTGAAAAAAAATTCGCAAACTTTATTAAAATTTATTTTTGGGAAATGAACTAAACTTTATCTAGGTTCGTAACGTTATTTCCACTGACCAATTTTGAAATCTTTTCGTATTGCGCATGCGTCGCGTCAGTAACTGGATTGGTTACATTTGGCGCGCTTATTTCAAATGATTAATTTTGTTTTTGTTTATAATTGCTTACGACAAGTATTGGTTGTCAAATGCATAGAGATAGTAAAAATTATTTTAAATTCATATTTGAAATGAAAAAGGTATTCCTTTCTTTAAATGTATTATTTTTTGCAAACAATTTTTATGTACACTTAATCATTTCAAATAAACGCGCCAACGGTAGCCAATACAGGTGGTGCTGCGACGCATGCGCAATACGAAAAGATCCCTGAATTGGCCGCACTGTTTACGACCCATCGAATCTCTGTCAGCCCCAATCGCCTCCACTTTTATGATTTTCTTAGCGTCCGGCCGATGAACTAATCCGACAGTTGGCGCTCAAATCTGGACGGCTGACATTTTTATTGTGTTGCATGGGTGAAACTTATAATTAATTATATAAATTAGTTTTATCGGAGAAATTCATAAAAAAAGCCAAAAATTGTGTAGTACAGTGAAGATTGTATATTTTTTAATAAGTGTGTGCAAAATAATAAGTGTGGATCCATTTTTAACCCATTCATTTTGGAAATTTTTAATTAAGAAAAAGAAATTTTTTTTTAATATTGAGCAAGGTTTCACTGCTTATATAAAATGATCAATTATAAATCAAATAAAATTTCAGAGGGCTAAATTTAATCTTTAAATTTTACAATTGTAATTGTTCTTTTTAAACCTTTTTTTATTCGCAAGTGAAATTGTTGAACTTTTTTGTATAAATAACAGTTAAAAAATTATTCATTCAGGAAACATTCGAGTAAGTTGAAGACATATTTAGAAGTTTTGAAAAGATTCAAACATAATTTTAAACTTGCAAAGAATCCAAAAAAGTATCGAAACAAAACATAAATTTTTGAAGCTTTTCAAAGGTTTTGAAAAGTTTGAAGATAATAAAAAAGTTTTTCTCAAGATTCTTGAGAAAATTTAAAAGAACTTTTTATTAAAAAAAAATCTTAAAAGAATATTAAAAAAGATTTCAAAAAGCATGCAGAATTGTCAAAAAATAATTTAGGACATTTTACGTGATTCTTTTTTCTTAATTTTCCAGGATTTAATAACAGTTTTAGAAAAAATTAGGATCATTTGAAAAAACTTCGAATTTTTAAAAGAATTTCAAAAACAATTAGAAATTTGGAAACACTCCACAAAATTTTATACAAAATGTACATTTTTTAACATTATGAAATAAAATTTTATAGCTGTTTAAGGATTTTGAGAGTTTTCAAGATGATACCGAAATTTTCTTAAGATTCCTGGAAAAATTTTAATGATTTTTCATTTAAATAATAATTTCGAGAGAACTTTTAAATATATATTTCAAAATCATGTTTGGTGTATGAATAACAATTGAACAATTGTTAATTATCAAGGACCTAAAATTAATATAATTTTACTTTTATTTTAAAAATGGTTGAGTTTGAAAAAAATTTAATCTCTCAATTTTTAATGTTTCTAACTTAAAATTGCTTAAAAATATATAATTTTGAAAATATATAAAGTTGATGATTCATTCTTGAATTAAGAGAATTGAAAATGATAGTGTGGATTTACATATTTTTTTAAATCTTTGAATTGTACAATTTATAAAAGTTTAACAATTACCTCCTAGCGCCAACTCACTAGCGAACCTATATTGAGTTCCATGAACTAAAAAAATACCATAAGTTAAAAACAGACAGAGATATTAGGCTTATTATTACTAGAAAAAAATATTTCCGGTCAAAATTTGAAAACAGTTTCAAGTTTTTTATTATTTTATGCTTTTTTCCCATGCATTGAAATTCAAAAGTCGGCCGTCCTGATCAGAGCGCCAACTGTCGGATTAGTTCACTGGCTCGGATGCTAAGAAAATCTACCATTAAATACACCTACACGGTCCATGCATAGCAGGCTCGGTCAACTCTGTGGGAAATAAATGGCGATATTTCGCGCCATCTGTGATGAGCCAGAGAACTACAGACGCGTGCATGTGTTGGTCTTTATATATGTATATGCCCCTTCCTTACATGTGTTGAATACTAAAATAATTAAAAAAAAAAGGAATAATAAAGACAAAATGAAGGAAAAAAGAAACGAAAAATAGGAAATTAAAGATAATTATCATTCTATTTCCCATTTTACGTTTCTCATTCACTTAATTTTGCCTTTATTTGAAGGACTGCAGTACAGAACTACATAACCAACAAAATCGGAATTTTTCAGGAGACTGAAATAATATTCTGTAAAATCGAAAGCACCATTTAGAGATAAAACAAAACTGTACTCCCGAGCTAAAGTGTTTCTGAATTGAGACCAAAAAAGTATGATTAAAAACAATGATCTAGTTCCGAGAAATAGAATATCGAAGTTTACAATCTCAAAGTGACAGGAACCTGAAATTGGAACAGGCTCGGTTGCGGATGACAATAAAAAGTGAAATTTTATGTTTAAACAAAAAATAAAAATTTGCTCCCGAGATATTGAGTTGCTGAATTAGAAGAAAGTGTGTTTAATTAGGAAAATTTAACCAATTCCGAGTAAATCCTTCAATAATTTTGATTTGAAATTTAATTTAATTTACTTTTTGGAGTCACATGTATTTTGAAAGCCATGTGCCACAACAAACAATTTGCCGCGCACGCGCTTTTTACATCGCCCCACTCGTTGGCGTCGAAAGTCAGCGCCATCTGCGATGGGCCAGAGAACTAATATCGCACCCATTAATGCCTCTGTCCCCGCGCCCACGTCCTAAAAATTCGCCATTTCGCTGTACAGAGTTGACCGAGCCTGATGCATAGGGCTGATCTCTGTTTATGGTTTCTTATGTCCTTCCTCATCAAACTCGAAAAAAATCCTATTCATCCTGCCTCCTATTTATCCTGTCTCCTGTCCATCTCTGTTTTCTATGCCCTATTTCCTGATCCAAGCCCAACGATATTAAAAACCTAGATGCGGCACCTCACTAGCGAACCTATAGTGAGTTCCATGAACTAAAAAAATACCATTAGTTGAAAAGAGACCATCTCTTTTCAATTAATGGCATTTTTTTAGTTCTTGGAACTTATTATAGGTTCGCTAGTGAGGTGCCGCATCTAGGTTTATAATATATTTGCCGAAACTAGCAGGGCATCATAAAATTCCTAAGCATAAATAAAACACGCAAAACATAACATAATGAAAGAGGAAATCTTTGTTTTAATTAGTCCATCGTTTTGCTTCGAAAATTTCAGCACGAGTGGACACTTTGAATAGAATTTCCCTCATTAGCAGCTGCCTCTGCTTTCACACCTATACATGTGCAATCGTATAGTGATAGTTAAAGTACAATTTTCGTTTCACTAAAGTCTTTCCAACGGCGTTTTATTGCACAATGTAGCACCGCGTGTATTTTCTCGAACCACTGTAAACTGTTCGAAGCCCTCTTCTGCACCACCTCACTCTCTTATTTTTCTTCGCTATCCAACCGTTCAGAAGAATCCCCTTTCCAGTTCAGTTGTATTTTCAGCGAATAAGGGAGGTGTTTTTCTCTCTCGTTGTTTAGTGGTTGTTTATCGGATTCTCCTTTTACCCAGAGGGAAAACTGAGGAGAGGCAAATTCAGCTTTTTCAGCACATGGAGGACGTACAATGAAAGCAATAGTTGAAAATGCGGAGCTTTGTGTTTGGTGAAGCATTACAATTCGATATTCAAGTCAGATAATACCAGGACAAGTTTTATTGCTTTTAATGAAGGACTGTTCTTAAATTATTTAACATCCCAAGAGGGGGGGGGGGGGGGCAAGACCTTTTGTTACGGGAGGGGGTCCTTCACTCATGTACATAATTTTTGCAAATTCGCAAAAACTTTCTCCTGAAGATTACACAGCCACACAAAAAAAATCGTTTTTCGGGTCTGGAGGTCAGACCATGCTTAATATATGTTTTTAGGGTCGCTGAATCTGAATCCGAGGTCCGAAAAACCCCAGCACGTCAGGGTTATGACATAACCTCAAAAAACCTCATAAAAAATCTTTTTCCGGGTCTGGAGGTCAGCTCATGTTTACTATATGTTTTTTGGGGTCGCTGAATCCGAATCCGAGGTCCAAAAAAACCCAGAACGTCAGCGTTCCGAGGTAACCTGAAGAAACCTCATAAAATTTTTGTTTCGAGTCCGGGGGTCAGACCATGTTTATTATATGTTTTTGGAATCGCTGAAAAAATCATCTCTTTTTCACGTCCCTGGCGTGCTGGAGTTTTTCACACTACAAATTCGGATTCAGCGACCCCAAAAACACAGTAAACATGCTCTGACCCCGGACTCGGAAAAAAAAGTTTTATAAGGTTTTTTGAGGTTATGTCAAGACCCGGACTTGCTGGAGTTTTTTGGACCTCGAATACGGATTCAGCGACCTCAAAAACATATAGTAAACATGGTCTAACCCCCGGACTCGAACAAAAATGTTATGAGGGTTTTTGAGGTTATGTAAGAACCCTGACGTGCTGGGATTTTTTGGACTTTGGATTTGGATTTAGCGACTCCAAAAACATATAGTAAACATCGTCTGATCTCCAGACCGGGAAAAAGATTTTTTATGAGGTTTTTTTGAGGTTATGTCAGAACCACTGACGTGCTGGGGTTTTTTGGACCTCGGATTCGGATTCAGCGACCCTAAAAACATATAGTAAACATGGTCTGACCTCCAGACCCGGAAAAAGATTTTTTTTTGTGACTGTGTTATCTTTATTGTTATACATTTTATTATTTGGTTAAAAATTTAACAATTTTCTTAAAAAGACATTTTTTTTTTGCAAATTGAACTTTTTTGTTGAAAATTTGTCTTTTTTGGTTAAAAGTTCAAATTTTTTCGTATAATATTAACCTTTTGTTTAAAATTGATATTTTGTTGCTGATAAGTCAACTGAAATATTTTTTGGATGAATAATATTTTTCTGAAAATTTGTCTTTTTAATTTAAAAGTTCATTTTTTTTTTAGTAGAAATATTGCATATTTCTTGGACAAAAATGCAACTGTTCAAATATTTCCTAGAAAATTTACTTTTTGTTTAAAATTTGTATTTATATGCAGAAAAGTCTATTGAAATCCTTTTGGATGAAGATTCAAATCTTTTTTTGAAAATCTGTCTTTCTGATTTAAAAATTCACCTGTTTTAGTAGAATTTTCATTTTTCTTGGACAAAAATGCAACTGCTTGGTTGAAAATTTAACAATCTCGTTAAAAAGTCATACTTTTTGGTTAAAAATTCGACTATTTAGCAGAAAATTAACTTACAGTTTACAATTCTTATTTTGGTGTTGGAAAGTGAACTGGAATCTTCTTTGGATGAAAATTCAACTATTTTTTTGAAGTTTTTTTTTATTTCATCTGTTTTAAAAGAAATATTTCATCTTTCTTGAATAAAAATGCAACTGTTCGGTTGAAAATTCAACTCTTTTTTGAAAATTTTTTTTCAAATTAAAAATTCATCTGTTTTAGGAGAAATTTCATCTTTCTTGGATAAAAATGCAACTGCTTGGTTGAAAATAAAACTATTTTGTTAAAAAGAATACTTTAGGGTTGAAAATTCTACTGTTCTGTTGAGAATTTAACTATTTCGTAGAAAATTTACTTTTTGGTTAAATTTAATATTTTGGTGTTGAAAAGAGAACTGAAATCTTTTCTGGATGGAAATACAACTATTTTTTTGAGAGTTTTTTTTTAATTAAAAGTTCATCAGTTTTAAGAGAAATTTCATCTTTCTTGGATAAAAATGCAAATGTTTGGTTGAAAATAAAACTATTTTGTTAAAAATTCATACTTTTGGTTGAAAATTCTACTGTTCTGTTGAAAATTTAACTATTTCGTAGAAAAGTTACTTTTTCTTCAAAATTCATATTATGGTGTTAAAAAATGAACTGAAAGCTTTTCTGGATGAAAGTTCAACTTAAAAAAAAATATTTCTTTTTTTATTGAAAATGCATCTGTTTTAGTACAAATTTCATCTTTATTGGCTAAAAATTCAACTATTTGGCAAAAAATGCAACTATTTCGTCAAAAATCCATCCCTTTTGCTTGAAAAAATTCGTCTTTTTGGATGAAAAATTCAATTTTGTTCGTAGAAACTTATTCTTTGTTAAAAAATTCATATTTCGATCTTGAAAAGTCAACTGGAATCTTTTCTGGATGAAAATTCAACTATTTTTTTAAATTTTATCTTTTTGATTTATGAATTCTTCCGCATTGTATAAACTTCTTTTTTTTATGAAAATCCAACTTTTTGTTTAAAAATTATTCTTCTTTTAAAATTATTTAAATTTAGAAGATTATTTTTAAATTTAAATGAAATTAGATTAAATGAATTTTATAGAAAAATAATAATATTTTTAATGAATAAAATTAATTTAATATTTATTAATTTATATATAAATAAACGTATGATAATAATTTCAATATTTCTTTATTCATATTTATTTTTTTATATTTTAATATAAATTTTAAAGTTTATATATTTTATTTGAAAGATTTACTTGAATCACTTTGTTAAGAAATCATTTTTTTTTAGTTATATTTTTAGTTGAAAATTCAGGTCTTTGGTTGAAAGTTTAACTATTTTGTTGGAACTAATCTTTTTGAATAGAAAAATTCAACTATTTTGGTAAAAGTTAAACTACATTGGTAAAAATTTATTTTTTGATTGAAGGCTTATTTCTTTGGTTTAAAATTTAACTGGTTAGTGGAAAAGTCTTTTTTTTTTAATTAATTTTTTAACTAAAAATGTAACTTTTCCATTTTTTTTAAATTAATCTTTTTTGGTTCAAAATTCTCCTTTTTTGGTAACAAAAATCATTTTCTTGGTTCAAAATTTCATTTTGGTTGGGTAAAAATGCATCAGTTTTGTGGGAAGATAATTGTTTGCTGAAGACATATTTTTTTTTTTTGTAAATTCTATTTTTGTAGAGAAAATCCGTCTTTTGTCTTCAAGGTTCCACAATTTAGATAAAATTTTCTTTTTTGAGTGAAAAATCTTTATTTGTTGAAAATTCGTCTTTTTGGTGTTTAAAAACTTTTTTTTAATATAAATTTCATGCTTTTTATTGAAATATAAACAATAACACTTTTTGTTGGCAATTTATATTTTTAGGTTGAAAATTCATTAGAGAATAAGAGAAAATATTTAACGTCTTTTCAGACTAGATGGAGCTATGAACGAAAAATTATTTTAAATAATTTTTTTCTGAAAAAAGATCTTCTCCTTTCGCTCCGCTGGGAATCAAACCACAGAACTACCGATTCCCGGTCAGATGCTTTCCCATTAAGCTACTAGAGAGATCGAGAGAAGAAACTTTTTTCAGAAATACACACATTATTTTGCTAGATGGTACAAATCAAAAATTTTCAAGGAATCCGTATTATCATTAGAGAATAATAGAAAATATTTAACGTCTTTTCAGACTAGATGGAGCTATACAAGAAAAATTATTTTAAATAATTTTTTTTCTGAAAAAATATCTCCTTTCGCTCCGCTGGGAATCGAACCACAGAACTACTGATTCCCGGTCATATGCTTTCACATTAAGCTACTAGAGAGATCAAAGGAGAAACTTTTTTCAGAAATACACACATTTTTTTGCTAGATGGTACAAATCAAAAATTTTCAAGGAATCTGTATTATCATTGGAGAATAAGAGAAAATATTTAACGTCTTTTCAGACTAGATGGAGCTATGACAGAAAAATTATTGTAAATAATTTTTTTCTGAAAAAAGATCTCTTTTCGCTCCGCTGGATATCGAGAAGATCTTTTTTCAGAAAAAAATTATTTAAAATAATTTTTCTTCCATAGCTCCATCTAGTCTGAAAAGACGTTAAATATTTTATGTGATTCTCTAATGATAATACAGATTCCTTGTTAAATAAATAACTATTAAAGAGAATCTTTTTGATAAACAATCGCTTCCTTTTGTAGATGTTTCTTTGCTGAAATGAAAATGTAAATTTATTGAAAATAATTTGTCTTCCATAGCTCCATCTAGTCTGAAAAGACGTTAAACCTTTTCTGTTATTCTCTAATGATAATACAGATTCCTTGTGAAATAAATAACCATTGAAGAGAATATTTTTGTTAACCAAAGGTTCCTTTCGTAGATATTTCTTTGCTGAAATGAAAATTTAAAATGATTCAGTTACCTCTTATTACGATAACTCGATTATGAAAATGAAGGCAAGTGCAGAAGATAAGCGCGTGATAACTCATGGAAAGGTTCGTATAATATCTACTTAATGCAAATCCTATTTCAGCAGTTCATCCCTTTTCCTGAGCACATGCTTCTGCATTCGTACTTTGAGAACGTCTAGAACCTAACTTATGGGGGTGACGTAATTTTCGAAATTTAAAATTCTCAAAAGAAAATAAAACTACCTAAAGTGTTTAAAATAATTTTTTTCTGAAAAAAGATCTTCTGTTTTCGCTCCGCTGCGAATCGAACCACAAAACTACTGATTGTCGGTCAGGTGCTTTCCCATCAAGCTACTAGAAAGATCGAGAGAAGAAACTTTTTTTCAGAAAATACACGCATTATTTTGCAAGGTAGTACAAATCAAAATTTTCAAGGAATCTGTATCATCATTAGAGAATGACAGAAAATATTTAACTTTTTTTTAGACTAGATGGAGCTATGAAAGAAAAATTATTTTGAATAATTTTTTTCTGAAAAAAGATCTTCTCTGGATCTCTCTAGTAGCTTAATGGGGAAGCACCTGACCGGAAATCGGTAGTTCTGTGGTTTGATTCCCAGTGGAGCTAAAAGAGAAGATCTTCTTTCAGAAAAAAATTATTTGAAATAATTTTTCTTTCATAGCTCCATCTAGTCTGAAAAGACGTTAAATATTTTCTCTTATTCTCTAATGATAATACAGATTCCATCTAAAGTGTATATTCCCGAAAATTTAAAACAGTAATTTTCATATTCCCGAAAATAGTAAATTTCCCGAATTTTCAAATTCCCGAATATACCTAACAAATAGTAGAATTTTCTGATACCTCAAAATAGTAAATTTCTGAATTTTTGAATTCCTGAAAGTAGTGAATTGTCGAATTTTTCATTTCACGAATATGAACAAATAAGGAAAAAGTAAAGAGTTAAGCAGAAACTTTCTAAATGAAAATTTTAAATTTCTGAAAGATAATAAAACTACCGATACAAAAACTTCTCGAAAAATTAAAAGTATTAAATCATATTTTTTCGGTAGTTGGAAAATTGAGCAATTGACTATTTTCGGGAATTTCACAATTCGGCAATTGAAAATTTCGGGAACATAAAATTCCCGAAATTTGAAAAATCGGGTTTTAAAATTTTTGGAATAAACATTTTCAGTAGTTTTATTTTCTTTCGGAAATCTTAATTTGTTGAAAACTTTCTTTTGATTTTAAAGTTTCTAATTTTGCACTTTAGATTGAAATGATTGAATTTTAAAAATCATGACGCACAATTTGAAAATTATTTATTTTTAACGCCTTTACGACTTTTTATTACTTCAGGTTTGAATTCAGCCTTTTTGAAAGTTCCAAATTAAAAAGCAAATAATTTTGATAGTTTGTAGAATAATAAAACTTTAAAGATTCACAATATTAAAATTTTTTCACTATTTAACAATGGAAATGAGTGATTTATTTTAGGATTTTTGATTTATAGTTAAAAACTGAGGTCAAAATTAAAATAAGTAGAATAATAAATTGGAATATTTTATAGCTGTGCAATTTTTATTTTGAAGGATTTGTAATTTAACAATTTTGAATTAAGTACCTCCAGAACAAATTTAAAAAAAAATGAAAAATTGCGAAAATAATTTCTAAAATTCAAGCCTTGAAAAATGAGAAGATTTCAGAATAATTTCAGAAAATTCGAATCATAGCAATCTTGTTTTGTATTCTTTTTTTCAATTCTCGATGACATTTCTAAAAATTCGTCGATTTTCAGTTAGACATTAAAAAAATCTATCATTTTGAAATGAAAAATATCAGATAGGAAGATTCCAGAAGTGAATAATAATTTTAAATTTTGTGTTGAAAATTAATTGATTTGAAATTAAAAAGTTAAAAATTATGTTGTTTAAAACCAAAATGGATAAAAATAGAACTGTTCTGTATTTTTTATTTTGAACGCTGAATTTTAAATTGTTCTTTGTCATAAGTCTAATTTTTCAAATTTTCAATGTTTCCTATTTTGAATTACTTTATTTTGAACGTTTTTTCAGAAACATTTAATTTGAAACATTCAATTTAGTTTTTAATTTAAAAATTTTTAATTTCAATCGCTTCGAATTGAAAATTATTTAAATTTGAAAGTTTCTGAATTTCAATTATTTAATTTTGTATGCTTTTAATTAGAAATAATAAAATTTCAATTCCTTTGAATTTTAAATGATCCCGTTTTTAATATTCTAATCTGAAATTATTCAATTTTGAATTTTTGAAATTGTACTATTTTCGAAATTTTAATCTGAAATTAATCAATTTAGGGAATTTTCAATTCAGAGCTTTTATTTTCAAATGATACAAGTTAAACCTAAATGGTTTGATTTTGAATGACTTTATATCTCTTAAAATCCCTTAGAATCCTTTAAATTCGCTTATAATCCTTTAAAAATTGTGAAAACCCTCAAAATCCTTAAAATACAACAAAAATACTGTAAAATCTGTGGAAATCCCTTAAACTCCTTGAAATTCAGCTAAGCAATCGAAATATTACGAGATCCCGTAGAATTATTGAAATTTCTTCAAAATTCACTAAACTATTCAAAATCCATTTCAATCTTTCTAAATCTTAAAAATATCTTAAAATATGGGACAGTGGTCCTAGGTCGGCACTGTGGGTTAAGCTGGCACACTCGCGTTTCTCAGACATGGGCGTAATTCACGCCGACAATTGTCACTTTAGTTTTCGCTTCGCAGCGAGAAACGTGTATAAATTTTTCGTGCAAAAGGAATTCTATTTTCTTCCATTCTTGTGAAGCAGCGACAGGTGTGTAAATATTTTTAAAAGCTTAATCGATTAAGTGCGTTTTTTTTCTGTGTTCTTTGTGCTTTCGCTTGATAAAGTCGATTTTTCATTCGGATTTGTTTCCTTTGCGTAACAACATGAAATGTGTAACTGTTCGTAGTGGTCCTGAGTCGGCACCAAACAGGTGGTCCTGAGTCGGCACCTTTTTTTTTCTTTTGTTGTTATTTGTGTGTTGTTTTATTTTGTTGTGTTTCGATTCCATGTCATTCGTCTTTTGTTTCTTTTTGTTTTTTTGGTTGTGTTTTGACTGCATGTTGCTTGTCTCTGGTAGGTGTCCATCCTATAAATAAAGTTTGACAATATTCTACCCGTTTTTTCATTGTTAATGGTTTGAATTTGTCCATTTTCTCTTAAAACTTATATAACCTCCCCTTTTTCTTGCATTCGAGCGGAAAAAATTGTGTGCTGACTCGTGACCAGTGGGTGCCGGCTTAGGACTACCATTTTTGAGAAATAGCAAAAATCGATTTCTTCACTTTGCGCTGCATCACGTACATAGAATTGCAGATAAAGGGTCGTGGTACCTCACCAAAAACATTAAAGCGCCATTAAACCCTGTCTACCCTCTGTTTTCGACCAAAACTGTTACTGTGCCGACTCAGGACCACTCTCTCTTATATTAAAATTCATTAAAATATCGTCAAAGACTTTTTAAATATAAAATCATTGAAACCCCTTCATATCTCTTAAAATTTGTTAAAATCTCTTTAAAACCCATCAAAATCTTTGAAATCTCACTAAAATCCCCTAAAACCCTTGAAAATTCGTGGAAATTATTCAGTATCGCATGAGATCCCTTATAATTCTTCGAAATCGAGTAGCTTTTTTGAAAACTCTAAAAATCCTTAAAATCCCTTACTGCCATTTATAAACTGAGGAAGCTCTTAAAATCAATTTTATTATTCAAAATCCCATAAAAATCCATTATAATTCTTCAAAATATATGGAAATCCATTCAAATCTTCTAAAATCCTTCAAATTCTGTGAAAGATTTCGAAATCTTCAAAATCCCTTTAAAAATCACTGAAATCTCTCAAATCCGTGGAAATCTCTCCGATAAAAATATTTCAAAATACTTTTAAAACGGAAAATCATTGAAACCCCTTTATTTCTCTTAAAATCGGTTGAAATCTATAAAAATTTATTTAAAACCCAGCATATCTTGTAAGGGTTAAAATTGCTTAAAACCCAGTCAATTATTAAAAAATCTCGTAATATGCCTTAAAATGTTTTAAGTCCCTTTAAAAAAATTCTGGCTTTAATTTTAATATGGTAAAAGCTAAAACCCTTTTCATCCCATTCGAACTATTTTCCTTCTTTTGAAATTTTACCTAATATAAAATTATATGTTTTGGAACGTTTTTAGTTCAAAATCGTTGAATATTTTTTTTTTTAATTTCAAGCGCTTTCAATTCGAAATTATTAAGTATTGTTTTAAAATTTTGAAAGATTTCTAATATTCAAAAATTTGTTTAAAAATGGATTTTTAAATTGTTTATATTTTTAATGCTAGAAATTAAAAATCCAGGGACGTGAATTTATTGCTATTATTCAATAAAATTACGAGATATGAAGGCAGAGGAATTCGATTTAATTATAAATTCTTAAGACTTAGAAGCAGTTTGAATTTAAAAGAACACTTTTTTTTTAATTTTTTAAAAGTACACTTTTACATTAAATTTCCAGTAATAAAACCTTCCCCGGTCAATGATCTTTTCCAGGAGAATTTTTTTCTCTAAGTAATATAAGAACTGCCTTTTACGTCCGACTTCCAATTAAAAATTCCAGTTCGCCCAATTATTGGGACTACAATTCTCGATCAGGGAGGTTTAATTAAAAAGTCTCTGAAGATGAGAGAAAAATTTATATTCTGGCAGTTGATGGAAAAAAATGGAAGGGAAAAATTATTCTTTCATTTCCTTTGAAGCCTCCTTCTGCAAAATTGAACAATACTTGTGTTTCTGCCTATTATTAGCTTTTTTCGGAATATTTTACGGTTTCCGAAATTATTTGTTAAATAATCATCAAACGCAATACGTTTTGTGATCATCAATTAAAATATTTTGCAACGCTATTTTATTTGAAACTACAAAATGTCTTTTTTTGAAATTCTTTTAATTCTATGGATATTGTACATAATATTTTGTAATCTTTTTAAAGCGATTGAACTCCCTGGAAATCGCTTAAAACCATTTTGAAGAGTCACAATTAAAAATTAAGAACTCTTCAATTTTAAGGATTATTCATTCAAACTTATACCATTTTGAAGATTGACAATGGAAAATTCCTTTTTTTCAATATTTCAGTTTTGAGGATATAAAACTGAAGCTAATTAATTTTGATAGACTTAAAATTGAACATTTTTCAGTTATAAAGATTATAAATTCAAGAGTTTATTCATTTTTTGAAAATTCTTATAATTTTGTAAATATCTAACATATTTCCGTACACTGAGCGAAGAATTCCCGTGTAGTTCGGGTTCACACCCCAATATTTCGGGTGCTTTCTCTTTTTTTCTGTTTCACACGAAGGTTTGGCGCGCTTGCACTACTGAGACGTGCGATCACCCCAACCATTCGGGTGCTCACCTGAAACCGCAGCGGCCGAAGTGGTGGGGCGCCCGCCCGAATAGTTGGGGAGTTTGCACGAATGATTCGGGAGATTCGAGTCGTCAACCGCGTTGGATGTTGCGCGTTCGACGTTTGCGCATGTTCGCTAATGGCCGCAGCTGATGAACATCAGGCTCTGCCCGAATGTCACTGTTTCTAGTTTATGTCGATTTTATTGTTCATGTGCGAGATGTCAGTGGAATAAAGTGTAACTAGTTATCTGGTTTTTCTTTGGATAATCCTTAACGAAGGTTAGAGAAATATAAAACATTATTCTTTGCTTGCACATGAGTCGAAAAATCAAATCATTAGCGAACATGCGCAAACGTCGAACGCGCAACATCCAACGCGGTTAACGACTCGAATCTCCCGAATCATTCGTGCAAGCTCCCCAACTATTCGGGCGGGCGTCCCGCCACATCGGCCGCTGCTGTTTCAGGTGAGCACCCGAATGGTTGGGGTGATCGCACGTCTCAGTAGTGCAAGCGCGCCAAACCTTCGTCTGAAACAGAAAAAAAGAGAAAGCACCCGAACTATTGGGGTGTGAACCCGAACTACACGGGAATTCTTCGCTCAGTGTATATAAAAAAGGATTTTTGCAGGAACTTGAAATTAGTTCAATGAATTTTTAAGGGATTCCGATAATTCTATGGAATCTCGTAAGATTTCGATTGTTTCACTGAATTTCAGGGAGTTTAAGGGATTTCCACAGATTTTACAGGATTTTTATGGTATGTTAAGGACTTTGATGATTTTCACAATGTTCAAAGGAATATAAGCGAATTTGAAGGATTCTAAGGGATTTTAAGAGATTTCAAAATAATTAACTACCTGATTTTCAATGATTTTATGCGATACTGAAGTATTTTCACGAGTTTTAAATAATATGGGGGGATTTTAATGACTTCAATTTTTAATGGCTTTTAAAATATTCTAATGGATATTGTATGGGATTTCCACAGAATGGGAAAGATTTTAAAAGAAATTCTGAATATTTCATGGGATCTCGTAAAATTTTGAAATAGTGCACAGAATTTCAAGGATTTTGAGAGATTTTTAGGGATTTTCACAGATTTTAAGTGATTATAAGGAATTTTCAGGATTTTTTATTTTACGTCTTTAAAAATATTTTATTGCATTTCAATATACGGTAAGGGATTTCAAGAAATTTTAACAGATTTTAAAAGATATGAACAAGTTTCAATAATTCTTTATTTTCAAAGTCTATTAAAATATTTTAATGGATTCAAATATTTATCAAGGTTTTTCGAGAGATTCGAAAGGTTTTCCACGGATTTCAAAGATTTCAGTAAATTTTAAAGAAATTTCAATGATTTCATGAAGTCTCATATAAGAGTTTTAAATATTTTACAGAATTTCAAGGATTTTAATGGATTTTTACTGATTTCAAAGGATTATAAGGGATTTTTATGGGATTTTGAAGATTTCCAGGATTTTCACAATTTTAAGGGTTTAAGCCGGAATTTTTGAAAATTTCAAATTTCAAATTATATCACGATATTTTAATGATGTTTCGACGATCTGAAGTGATTCAAAGGGATTTCGAAAGATTTTCAAAGAATTTAAAGGATTTTAAGAGATTTTAAGTAATTTTCACAGATTTTAAAGGATTTTCAGGATTTATTATAAATTTTGAAGATTTCTAAGATTTTGACAGTTTTTAAAGATTTTTAAAGCAGATTATAAGAGATTTGTATGTATTTTTACTAATTTTATATGATTAAAGGCGATTCTAAGGGTATTAAAAGAAATCCAATTTCAAAGATTCAAAATGGAATAATTTCAGATTATAATTTTAAAAACGGAATCATTGAAAATTCAAAGGAATTGAAATTTTATTATTTTCAATTAAAAGAGTACAGGATTAAATAATTAAAATTTTTAAACTTTCAAACTTAAATAATTTTCAATTCGAAGCGATTGAAATTTAAAATTTTTAAATTGAAAACTAAATTGAATGTTACAAATAAAATGTTCTTAGAAAACGTCCAAAATAAAGTAATTTAAAATACAAAATCTTGAAAATTTTAAAAATTAGACTTATGATAGAGAAAAATTTAAAATTCAGCGTTAAAAATAAAAAATACAAAACTGTAAAACTGAAAAAATTAAAAAAATTATTCCATTACTGAGGTATCCATTTCAGACAGTTCTATTTTTATCCATTTTGGTTTTGAACAACACAATTTTTAACTTTTTAATTTAAAATCAATTAATTTCGAACACAAAATTTAGAATTACTATTTACTTCTCGAATCTCCCTACCTGATACTTTTCGTTTTGAAATGATTGATTTTTTCAAATTTCTAACTGAAAAGCGACAAATTTCAAGAAGTGACATTGAAAATTCAAAAAAAAAGAATACAAAACAATATCGCTATGATTCGAATTTTCTGAAATTATTCTGAAATCTTCTCATTTTTAAAGGCTTGAATTTTAGAAATTATTTTCTTAATTCCACATTTTTTTTAAATTTATTCTGGAAGTACTCAATTAAAAAATTGTTCAATTAGAAATCCTTTACTCTAAAAATTGCACAGTTATCAAATCTTCCAATTTATTATTCTACTCTTTCGAAGAATTTCAAAAATCAGACAATTTTGTACTTTCAAAATTGAAACTAAACAATTTTAAATGTTTAAATCTAAAATTATTAAATTTAAAAGTGACAAAAATTAAAACCAAACAATTTTGAATAATTAAATACAAAACTGTTATTTATGAAAGTGACTGTCAAAGTTTCGATATTAAATTTTGCAATTTTTAATGATTTAATAGTAAAATTGTCCTGTCACTAATGATGTTTGTTTTCATTAGGAAGAATGTGAAGAACCATATAGTAACTGTGGTGAAAAGAACATCCTTCTTATTGATATTAAAAAAATTATAAATCGTTAAAAAAGAAAGTATCTGCTAAAAACTTACTGGATGCTTTCATTTTAGCGAATAAATAATAAAATTTTGATTTTATATTTTATGTTTGAAGAGAGAACCTAAGCTTTTCTTTTAGTAAACAAAAAGAAAAAAAACCTTGAATCAAGAAAGGCCAATTTGAATTTTGACCTTAATTTTGAACTATAAGTCAAAAATCCTAAAATAAATCACGCATTTTCACTGTTCAATAGTGAAAAATTTTGAATATTGTGAATCTTGGAAGTTTAGTTATTCTACAAACTATGAAAATTAAATGCTTTCTAATTGGAAACTTTCAGAATGACTGAATTCAAACCTGAAGTAATAAACATTCGTAAAGGCATTGGAAATAAATAAATTTCAAATTGTGCATCATGATTTTTAAAATTTATATAAATATATAGATGTGTGTGTGTGATGATGATGTGGAATAAAAAATAATTGACTTTGCAGAAAATCGATCCAATTAAAGAAATTGGTGTGATAAACTGATGCTCATCGCTCAGATGTTTCCAGATAATTTACGTTTGTCGCCCGATGATTTATCTCATAACGATCCTGCTGGATTGTTAATCGGTCTGAGTGGTACTGAAGTACCCATTAGGTTCTTTAGAGGGCAATGTCCCACTTCAAAGTACTTACTGAAGTATTCAATGGCTAAATCTTCTCAATTTCGGACATTTTTCCTTTACCTCTTGAAAATAAACAAAATTGTTAATATCAACTTGAATATTATTTACTAACCAATTGCATATTTAAATTTGTGTAATTTAACTATACAAATGTTTTTCAACAATGCTGGTATTTTTGTAGGTGAATTTAGGATTTTATCTTAACTTATTATTTTCACCGTAAATAATATTTCATGTTTAAATCCGGGCTGGGATAGATTGTTGATCGTTTTCTTGAAAATTACAGAGCAATAAGCGATACTATTTAATTAAAAGATGTTGAATTTTGTTGGTATACTGGTACATCCTTTGAAAGAATCCATCTGTATAGTTGGTTTGTTCCACTGTTGTATCTTTTTCCAACCGTGTTGTATGATTAGCCGATGTTAATTGATTTTGACCAGGTGAGAATTCAATTATATGCTGGATTTTGTTGATGTACTCGTTCATTCAATTAGAAGATTTAGTTTTTGTTGGTAAACTAATCGATCCTTGAAAGAATTCACATTTATAGTTGATTTGTTCCACTCTTGTATCTTCTTCCAACCGTGTTGTATAATTAGCTGATATTATTTGATATTCAGCAGGTGAAATTTTAATTAGATATTGGATTTTGTTGATGTACTGGTCCATTCAAATTCAAGTTGTTCAAACTTGTTGTATGATTAGCTAATGTTATTCGATGTTGACCAGGTAGGGATTTAAATAGAAGATGTTAGATTTTGTTGGTATACTGGTTCACTCAATTAGAAGATGTTGGATTTTGTTGATTTACTAATCCATCCTTTGAAAGAATCCATCTGTGTAGTTGGTTTGTTCTACTGATGTATCTTCTTCTAACCATGTTGTATGATTAGCCGATGTTAATTGATTTTGAACAAGTGAAATTTCAATTAGAGACTAAATTTGGTTGATGTACTGGTATATTCAATTAGAAAATGTTGGATTTTGTTGGTATACTAATCCATCCTCAAAATAATTCGTATGTATAGTTGGTATATTCCGCTGTTGTATCTGCTGTCAACCTTGTTTTAGAATTAGCTGATGTTATTTAAATTTGACCAGGCAAGAATTTAATTAGAAGATGCTGGATTTTGTTGATATACTTGTTCACTTAATTAGAATATGTTGGATTTTGTTGATTCACTAATCCATCCTTTGAAAGAATCCATCTGTGTAGTTGGTTTGTTCTACTGCTGTATCTTCTTCTAACCATGTTGTATGATTAGCCGATGTTAATTGATTTTGAACAAGTAAAATTTCAATTAGAGGCTAGATTTTGTTGATGTATTGGCCCATTCAATCAGAAGATGTTAGATTTTATTCGTAAACTAATCCATCCTTGAAAGAATTTACATTTATGGTTGGTTTGTTCCATTGTTGTATCTTCTGCCAACCGTGTTGTATAATTAGCTGATATTATTTGATGTTGACCAGGTAGGAATTTAAATAGAAGATGTTAGATTTTGTTGGTATACTGGTTCACTCAATTAGAAGATGTTGGATTTTGTTGGTATACTAATAAATCCTTCGAAAGAATCCATCTGTATAGTTGGTTTGTTCTATTGCTGTATCTTCTTCTAAAAGTGTTGTATTATTAGCCGAATTTAACTGATTTTGAACAGGCAAGATTTCAATTATAGGCTAAATTTTGTTGATGTACTGGTCCATTTGATTAGAAATTTTTTTATTTTGTTGGTATACTGATCCATCCTCAGAATATTTTATATATATAGTTGATATATTCCGCTGTACTATCTTCTTTTAGAAGATAGTGTTTTAGAAATAGCTGATGTTATTTAAATTTGACCAGGCAAGAATTTAATTAGACGATGCTAAATTTTGTTGATATACCTGTTCACGTAATTAGAATATGTTTGATTTTGTTGGTATACTAATCCATCCTTCGAAAGAATCCATCTATATAGTTGGTTTGTTCTACTGCTGTATCTTCTTCTAACCTTGTTGTATGATTAGCCGATGTTAACTGATTTTTAACAGGTAAGATTTCAATTAGAGATTAGATTTTGTTGGTGTACTGGCCCATTCAATCAGAAGATATTAGATTTTGTTTGTAAACTAATCCATCCTTGAAAGAATTTACATTTATGGTTGGTTTGTTCCACTGTTGTATCTTCTTCCAACCGTGTTGTATAATTAGCTGATATTATTTGATGTTCAAAAGGTGAAATTTTAATTAGATATTGAATTTTGTTGATGTACTGGTCCATTCAATTTCAAGTTGTTCAAACTTGTTGTATGATTAGCTAATGTGATTCGATGTTGACCAGGTAGGAATTTAAATAGAAGATGTTAGATTTCATTGGTATACTTGTCCATTTAATCAGAAAATTTTGTTGGTATACTAATCCATCCTCAGAATATTTCATATATACAGTTAGTATATTCCGCTGTTGTATCTTCCTTCAACCGTGATTCAGAATTAGCTGATGCTATTTAAATTTGACCAGGCAAGAATTTAATTAGAAGATGCTGGATTTTGTTGATATAGTTGTTCACTCAATTGGAATATGTTGGATTCTTTTGGTATACTAATCTATCCTTTGAAAGAATCCATCTGTATAGTTGGTTTGTTCTACTGCTGTATCTTCTTTCAACCGTTTGTATGATTAGCCGATGTTAATTGATTTTGAACAAGTAAGATTTCAATTAGAGGCTAGATTTTGTTGAAATACTTGTCCACCTAATTACAATATGTTGGACGTTGTTGGTATACTAATCCATCTTAGAAATAATTCATTGTATAGTTGGTATGTTGCACTGTTCTATCTTCTTCCAACCGTGTTGTATGATTAGCCGATGTTAACTTATTTTGAACAGGTATGCTTTCAATTAGAGGCTACATTTTTTTGATGAACTGGTCCATTTAATTAGAAAATGTTGGATTTTGTTGGTATACTGGTACATCCTTTCAAAGAATCCATCTGTATTGTTGGTTTGTTCCACAGTTGAATCTTTTTTCAACCGTGTTGTATGATTAGCTGATATTATTTGATGTTGAACAGGTAAGATTTTAATTAGATACTGGATTCTGTTGATGTACTGGTCCATTCAATTTGAAGTTGTTGTACTTCGTTGGAGTAATAATTCATCCCTGAAAGAATTTATATGTATAGTTGGTTTGTTCCATTGTTCTATCTTCTTCCAAACTTGTAGTATAATTAGATAATGTTATTCGATGTTGACCAGGTAGGAATTGAAATAGAAGATGTGAGACCTTATTGGTATACTGGTCGGCTTAATTAGGATATGTTGTTTTTTGTTGATATACTAATACATCCTTTGAAAGAATCCATCTGCATAGTTGGTTTTTTCTACTGCTGTATCTTCTTTTAACCGTGTTGTATGATTAGCCGATGTTAAGTGATTTTAAACAAGTAAGATTTCAATTAGAGGATAGATTTTGTTGATGTACTAGTACATTCAATTAGAAGATGTTAGATTTTGTTGGTAAACTAATCCATCCTTAAAAGAAATCACATTTATAGTTTGTTTGTTCCACTGTTGTATCTTCTTCCAACCTTGCTGTATGATTAGCTGATATTATTTGATTTTGAACAGGTAAGATTTGAATTAGATGCTGGATTTTGTTGATGTGCAGGTCCATTCAATTAGAAAATTTGGATTCTGTTGGTATACTGATCCATCCTCAAAATAATTCATATTCACAGTTGGTACGTTTCACTGTTCCACCTTCTTCCAACCGTATTGTATGATTAGCTGACGTTATTTGATGTTGACCAGGTGAGAATTTAATTAAAAGATGTCGGATTTTGATGATATACTTGTCTACTTAATTAGAAGATGTTCGATTTTGTTGGTATACTTGTCCACCTAATTAGAAGATGTTAGATTCTTTTGGTATACTGGTCCATCCTTTGAAAGAAAACATCTGTATAGTTGGTTTCTTCCATTGCTGTCTATTCATACAACCGTGTTGCATGATTAGCTAATTTTAATTGATGTTGACCAGGCAAAAATCTAGTCAGAAAATGTTGGATTTTCCAATCAAATTCTGACCTTGTCGACATCAATTAAGATCATCTAAAGACACTATTTAATACCTAACATAAAAAATTAGGCATTAAATGCTAAATAAGATTGTTTAATTCATTAAAACAGAGCAAATCATTAATGAAAGCTATCTTTCGCGCACTTTATGTAGATTCAAAAACACTGCTTCAGAGATACATTTTACAGCCTCATACTCATATTAATGATACATCCGCTTCACTTTTTCCACTCGGAGAGCTCACTCCATTCCTTTTAGTGCCGCTCTCACTTTTTATTAGTATTCGTAACGGCTTATTTGACATAGTGTAGAGTTTATATAAAAAAATGTTCCCTATAAGTCTGTTTTATTTATTATTTTTAAAAATAATTATGTTTAATTTGTATTAAACTGTATGTTAGGATGGTCCAAATTCTCCGAATTTTATGCAGATTGACACCAAATTTTTTCGAATTTACAAAAAAAAATTCGTTTTCTTTGTTAAAAAAATTATATTTAGAGGTTCCGCAAGCCCCAAAATCTTTAATGCATATTTCCCATAAAAAAAATATGTCTTTCTAAATTTTATTCAGAATCGTAAATGTTACGTGAATCGAGTCTACACTCAACATTTTGCTTCACAATGAGCTATAGAATACAAATCAGCAAAGAAAAAAAGCAAATTTTCAAACGAAGTGATGAACGTTCAATAAAAAATGGAATAATTTAATTTTGAGATTAAGAATTAATTTTCAATGAAAGAGATGAACTTTCAATTGAAATGATGAAATATCTAATTCGAATGGTTATATTTTTAGTTGAAAAAACTAATTTTCAACCAAAATGAACAAACAAATTTTCAAAAAAATAGTTAAAGTTCCAACTGGAATAGTTAAATTTTCATTTTAAAAAATTAATTTTCAACCAAATAGAAAAAAAAAGATTTCAATAAAAAAGTTTATTTTTCAACTAAAGAGACGAATTTTTAATTAAAGTGATGAATTTTGAACAAAAAATATTATTTTTAAGAAAGGAGTTCATCTTTCAACCAAGTAAATTTGTATTCCAAAAAAGGTGAAGACAGAACGAAAATTGTAGAAGTTGATATTTCAGCCAAAATAAATATTCCAATTTTTAATCAAAAACAGTAGAATTTAACAAAAGAAGAAAATTTTTTATTACGAGTTGAATTTGAAACTTAAAAATATTTTCCAGTCAAGAAATAGAACAATTGCAAATAAACTGCTAAATTTTCAAGCAGAAAGATAAGTTTTTAACCAAGAAAATTAATTTTATAATAAGAAGAACGAATTTTCAACAAAATGCATTAATTCGAACAGATATTTGAATTTTAAACACAAAAAGATAAATTTTTATTCAGAAGTAGAATAGATGAATTTTCAGTTAAAAAAATTAATTTCAAACAAAAAACGAAAAATCAGGAAAATAGTTCAATACAGTCACATAGAGCTACTCTAAAAAATGAAGAATCAGTGTTATTTAATTCTATATTGCAATTCAACATAAAATACTACTTTCTACGGATAATTAGATCTTTCCATGAACAATAATAATTTAACACGATTATTTTTGTTAAGTTACATTATTTTACCTAGCTCTAACTGGACAGTGGACAAAGAGTTCAATATTTCAGAAAAGACCGAAATTTCTTAGCATTATTTATAGATAATATTATTAAAAATAATAATAAATTGTTTAAAAAATTATGTTTGTGAACTAGAATTAATTATTACCTCACTTCGAGCGTAAATATAGCAAGAAGTGAAAAATTTCAGAAAAAGACACAACTATCTAGCATCACTATAGGAGAAGATAGTTATAAACAATATTAATTTGTTTCAACAATTATGTTGGTTAAATTACATTAATTTTTACTTCGCTCCAAGTGTAAAGTAGAGAAAAAGTTGAATATTTAAAAAATATAAACAATTAGGTCGAATAACTTGAATTAATTATTCTCTCACACTAATTAAAAAGTGAACAAATACTAGAAAATTTTAGAAAAAACTGCAACTTTCTGGAATTATCTATGAAGAATCCTTCAAGTATACATGAAAAAGAAACAGTCATTTAAATACCAATTCTGCTAATAAAAGATCTTGCAACAATCATTTTTGTTGTTGAGAATAGATTTAACTGTGAAGTCTTCTTATCGGATTTTTTTATTTCGTTTCATATAACGGAAAACGTATAGGGCGAAAACCATTTTTCATTACTACTTACCATAGTCTAAAGGCTTTCACTGAAGACTTGCCAGAAAATATGAATGTATAATCAAATTTTACTAGACAGAGATGAGTTCTCTGGAAATTTAGTTTAATATTACATAAATCTTATTCATTGTCAAGAGGTAAAATAATTTCCTATTATATATCTCACCAAAGTATAATCTTGATTTTTCATTCCGGAATATTTGAGGACTATTATTCACAGTTCACACTCAGCAGAGAAAATGTCATCTTTATTGAAAGTAATGTTTTTGTTCTTTATATGAACCACTTTTCAGAATTATACAATAGGTTTGGTCGAAAAAAAAAATTCTGGATTTCGAAAATGTCATTAAGCGAAAAAGTAGCGCATTGAGATCCCTAAAAATTATAATTCATTTGGAATCGATAGATACGCAGCTTGGTTAACCACGCTTGAAAAAAGTGTTTACAATATTTCTTGTTTGCAGAATTTTTTTGAGTTAAAACTTTCTTATACATTTCTGAAGAGCAAGAAAGCCGTTTTAATTTTATACTGATTTTTATGAATTATTTTCTAGGAGTTTACATTTAGCTAATTCTGCCTTGCTTACAGAAAAAATTCTTAACTTCTGCGTAATTAGGAAAAGAATTTTTTTGGATAATTCAAAGCTTTCTAGCGACAAAAATGCTTTAGACAAAAAATGGCCAAGATCCGGAAGTCGAAATTAATATTCAGCATTCAGGAGATTCGTTCGTTCAGCGTTCGCTATTCTAGACATGTAAGCGGCGAGCGCGAAACAATCGTGCGATGCCCCCTACCAGCGACCTCGACAAAGCGATCCACGCTAGTAAACTCAAGCGTTTGGAGCGCGAGCCAATCTGCGTCTCTGTAACAATACCCCCACCCGCCTGCGTTGCGAGTGGTGCGTCGTCGCCGAAGCGAAGTGTATATAAGTGTGGTCCGCGAGACAAACAGAAGCAGATCATCCCAGGCCTCTCGTAGAGTTTAGTTAACCGCTTGGAACGCAAAACCAACTCGCCTTACACCGGCTATATCTTAAGCTTGAACCTCGCATAACCAACACGTCTAAAAGAAGACGGAAAATATCAATGGAGATATTATTAGCAATTAATTTTCCACTTTGATTTTAATCTAACTTTGCATTTTCTTTTGTAAATTAGTATCGTAATAAAGATTTCGAATTTTCTATTTTTGACCCAACCTATTCTAAATATATATAGAATTTGAAATGAAAAGCTATTTTCCAGATACATCCACTAAATTCAAACCGGATCTTCCTACGGCTATCGCCTCGACATTTTATTTCCGCTGAAACGCGCATATCGCAACAGCGGCCCGATTTTATTCGTTGATAAGCGCACGACAGGTTGGCCATTTACGATACACACATGACTGGGAGTAGACAGTTCCACAATTTGCAACGCACTTGATTTTATTCGACGAGACACGCCAAACCATTTTCTCCCTCCCTCTCTCTTTTTCGCTCTCCTTTGAAATATGTTCCCGTGAGCGCTGTCCATATCCTTTTTTTATTTTGCTGAAGCGAAGAACCAAATAGAAACGCAAATGTATATATGTGTAGCTCAAGTATAAAGCATCCAATAATACGAACTAGAATATGCAAAACATGGAAAATGTGAAATATTCTTTTCTCACTCGTACATCAGGTTCGATTGTAAAAGTTTCAAAAAATACGTTCAAGAAAAGAATCGAATTTCCTACCCGTAAATGCCGTCTCTGTGATTTTTTTGAAATATAAATTGTTTATAAAAAAAGGAATATAATCGAATGACAAATTTTAATTATCAAAGATAACAAACAATAATGTTTCAAAGAACTTAAACTCAAATGATTTTTTTTTTACAAAATATGTATATATCCAAGAAATTGTTTTCTAATAATTTAAACTATTTAATTCAAGAATCCAATAGCAAAATCCCGATCGCAATTCTTTTCTACAACAATGAAAATTAATCATCCCTTTGCCTTGGCAGAGAAACGCACGATTTTAATTAACAAATTCATATCTCGTAAAATATTAGTCGTAGGATGTTCGCTTGGTTCTTATTTTAAAGCTTATTTTATACTCTAACAATAAAGTTTCATACATTGTTTATCTATCTCTTAATATAAAGTAGATAAAATAAAATTTTACATTTTTTGTTATTAACAAACAATTCATTTAAAAATCAGCCGCGAACTTCTCAGGGCTTCAAAAGGATATTTTCCTAAATTTTCTGAGCAAATAGATGAATTTTAAACAAAATACATAAATTATTCACGAAATTGTTGAATTTTTAACTCGTAAAGGATAAATTTCTAACCAAAAATGGAATAGTTTAATTCTAAAATAAAAAAATTGTTAACCAAGAGAAACCTGAATTTTCAACAAAAATATTAAATTTTAAACCGAAGAGAATTGAATTTTTATTTAAAAAAGATTAATTTTTAAATTTGCATAAAAATCTTTTAATTTTTAACCAAAAACATAGGAATTTAAACAAAAAAAGTTTATTTTCAACCAAAAAATTCAAATTTCTACCATTTTTAACCAAACCAGATTAGTTTGGAATCAAACAGTTGCATTTTTAACTAAAAAAGGTGACTTTTCAACCACAAACATTAAGTTTTGTCCAGAAAAAACGAATTTTTAATAAAACACATGAATTTTTAGCTATAAAAGATCAATCTTTAATTAGAAATATGAATTTTTAACCAAACGTAGAATAGCTACATTATTCATTAAAAAAATTAATCATAAACGAAAAAAAGAAGAGAATTTTTAACAAACTAGTTATATTTGTAACAAAAAGTTAGATTTTCAATCAAAAAGATAAATTTTCCAGCAAAAAAAAAAATTAAATTTCTACCAAAAAATACGAATTTTCAACGAAAAGGTTCAAGTTTAAAGCCAAAATTAGAAATAATTTACTAAACGGTTGAATTTTCAATCTCAAAAATTAGATTAAAAAAAATAATAATAATTTTGTACCAAAAAGTTAAATTTTCATAAAAATAGTTTAATTAATAACCAAATAGTTAAATGTACGCCAAAAATATGGGAGTTTTTGACAAAAAAGTTAATTTTCAGGAAAAGAACAATTTTTAATAAAAATATTAACTTTTGAGCAAGAATGAAAACTTTGCATTGTTAGTTAAAAACATTAATTAACAAAAAAAGAATGTAAAATTTAGAGGCCTTTACCAGTAATTATAATTATGATTACATTAAATTGATTTAATTTAATTAAATTATAATTGTAATAATCTAAGTTTTGCATTATGATTAAGCAGTCTAAAAAAAAATTATGTAAAAAAAACGAATTTTCAAAAAAATAGTTAGATTTTTAACTAAAATAATTAATCTTAAAAAAAATAATTTTCAACAAAAGGCTTCATCCCAAAAGATGATTTTTTAACCCAGAAGACTAATTTTTTTTTAATGGCATAGTTGCATATTCAACTAAAGACATGAATCGTAAAAAAACATTAATTTTCAACAAAACTGTTAAATTTTAAAACCAAGAAGATAAATTGTCTACGGAAGGGTTGAATTTTCAACCCAAAAATATAATTTATCAAGAAAAAAATCAATTTTCTACGAAAAAATTAAATTTGTATAACAATAGTTTAATTTCGAAAAAAAGAATTTAATCTCTAACCGAATACTTTAATTTTCTACTAAAGTGTTGAATCTTTAAACAAAGCAGAATAATTTAAACCCAAGCAGTTGAATTGAAACCAAAAATAATTAATTTTCAACCAAGAATGTTAATTTTCGATCAAAGGAGACGAATTTTTAACCAAGTACATGAATTTCCAACTAAAAAAGATCAATTTTCAATAAGAATATCAGTTTTCAACCGAAAATGAAATAATTAGATTGTTAGTTGCAAAAATTAATTCTCAACCAAAAAAACTAATTTTCATCAAAATAGTTACATTTTTAACAAAAAAGGCCAATTTTCAACAAAAGAGTTTAAAGTTAATGTTTTAATCAGGAAAAAGTATTTACGGCCCAGAAAATAAATTTTTAATAAAGAAGTTCAACTTTCAACCAAGTAGCTGAATTTTTTATCTAAAAAGATGTGTCTCAAGCAAATAAGTTGCATTGTCACGGAAATAATAAAAATTTTCAACCAAATATTAGAATTTCCAACCAAAAATATATTTACAAAAATAAATAAATATAATAGTACACTCTTCAGCCAAAAGTAGTTGGTTTTTCTTGTTTGGTTTCTATTAATTTTTTTCGCATTTAAGGTGCTTCAAACAAGTTGCTTTTTCGAATAACACAAAATACGGCTAAAAGGATGAATTGTTTGACTTAATATTTTTAGCACACAATCTGAAAGCTTATACATGTGTATGACTGGAGCCTTTTTTTCAAAAAATGATCTTGTTGTTGTATTTTTTGTTAATTGAAAATATGCTGAATTTCCTGCGCCTGGAAACTGGCAACGCGACAATGGAAGTGTATCCATGGCTCACCGAAAACAGGCACTCACCGCTTCAAAGTGCGTTTTAATTAACAAAGAAAAAATACCATTTTTTGAAAAAAAGAGCTCTAGCTATGCACATGTAGAACCGAGTGAATTTTCCCTTGAAAGAATATCATATTTCAGTAATATTTCTAATTGAATTGAATGTCCCTTTTTCAAACAGAAAAGCTTTTGGCATAACGCAATAATCAGATTGAGCTCTTTTTAGTGCAAGGGAGAATATCGAGAGTTTAATCAGGACTGCCTAATTCGATAAAAGGTGCTTTCGGAAATATTTTGTAAAATTTTCCCAGCTATAATTTAAATGAAATTCATGTCCAACGACCTGAAACGGTCAGACTGGATCCAATTATCGTCCTCTTTATTGACACGAATATCATCGATGCAGACGAAGCGAATGCAAAGGGTTGTAGAGAAATCGCAGTGCGACGGGGTAAATATAATGTCGCGACGTTCGTTATCTTTTAACAGAGTCGATTGTTTTTCAAGGAATCTGTATTATCATTAGAGAAAAACAGAGATCTAGTAGCTTAATGGGAAAGCACCTGACCGGAAATCAGTAGTTCTGTGGCTCGATTCCCAGCAGAGCAAAAGAAAAAGATCTTTTTTCCGAAATTTTTTTTTTCATAATGAGCTACTAGAGATATCTAGTAGCTTGATAGGGAAGCACCTGACCGGAAATCAGTAGTTCTGTGGTTCGATTCCCAACAGAGCGAAAGGAGAAGATCTTTTTTCAGAAAAAAATTATTTAAAATAATAAGCTACTAGAGATTTTAATATCTGTATTATCGTTAGAGATGGTAAATATCGATCTTCTCCTTTCAAGGAGAAGATCTTTTTTTCTGAATAAATTGAATTTAAAATTTTTAATTTATATCTCCATCTAGTCTGTGAGGACGTTAAAAAATCTTTCTGTATTAATTGATCGATATTGTAGATTTCCATTATCACCGTGTGAATGGATTTATCAACGAATCGATATTTACTATCTCTAACGATAATACAGATATTAAAATATTTCATTTGTATTTGGTGAAGTCGCCAGATGGCGACAAAATGTCATATACATAACATCTAGCTTAATATAAAGCGTATTTCAGAAAATTAGATTCTTACTCTGATCTCTCTGTAGCTCAATTGGTTAGAGCACCTGACCGGAAATCAGTTGGTCTGGTGTTCGAATCCCAGCGGAGTGAAAGGAGAAGATCTTTTTTTCTGAATAAATTGAATTTAAGCTACTAGAGATATCTAGTAGCTTTATTGGAAAGCACCTGACCGGAAATCACCAGTTCTGTGGTTCGATTCCCAGCAAAGCAAAAGAAAAAGATCTTTTTTCAGAATTTTTTTTTTCATAATAAGCTACTAGAGAGATATAGTAGCTTGATAGGGAAGCATCTGACCAGAAATCAGTAGTTATGTGGTTCGATTCCCAGCGGAGCGAAAGGAGATCTTTTTTCAGAAAAAAAATTATTTTAAATAATAAGCTACTAGAGAGATCTGGTAGCTTAGTGGAAAAGCATCTGACCGGAAATCAGTAGTTCTGTGGTTCGATTCCCAGCAGAGCGAAATTAGAAGATCTTATTTCAGAAAAAAATTATTTGAAAAAATAAGCTAACAGAGAGATATAGTAGCTTCATGAAAAAGCACCTGACCGGAAATCAATAGTTACGTGGTTCGATTCTCAGCGGAGCAAAGGAGAAGATCATTTTTCAGAAAAAAATTATTAAAAATAATAAGCTACTAGAGAGATCTAGTAGCTTAATGGGAAATGACCTGACTGGAAGTCAGTAATTCTGTGGTTTTCTTCCCAGGGGAGCGAAAGGAGAAGATCTTTTGTTAGAAGAAAATTATTTAAAATCATTTTTCTTTCATAGCTCCATCTAGTCTGAAAAGACGTTAAATATTTTCTGTTATTCTCTAATGATAATACAGATTCCTTGAAAAATTTTGATATGTACATCTAGCAAAATAATTCGTGCATTTCCGAAAAAAGTTTCCTCTCTCGATCTCTCTAGTAGCTTAGTGGGAAAGCATCTCACCGGAAATCAGTAGTTCTGGGGTTCGATTCCCAGCGAAGCGAAAGGAGAACTTCTTTTCGCAGAAAAAAATTATTTATAATCATAAGCTACTAGATCTAGTAGTTATAGGAGTAGAGATCTAGTAGCTTGATAGGAAAACACCTGAACGGAAATCAGTAGTTCTGTGGTTCGATTTTCAGCGGAGCGAAAGAAGATCTTTTTTTCAGAAAAAAATCATTTAAAATAATTTGTCTTTCATAGCTCCATCTAGTCCGAAAAGACGTTAAATATTTTCTGTTATTCTTTAATGATAATACAGATTCCTTGATAATTGTTGATTTTCACCATCTAGCAAAATAATGCGTGTATTTCTGAAAAAAGTTTCTTCTTTTGATCTCTCTGGTAGCTTAGTGGGGAAGCATCTGACCGGAAATCAGTAGTTCTGTGGTTCGATTCCCAGGGGAGCGAAAGGAGAAGATCTTTTTTTTTGAAGAAAATTATTTAAAATCATTTTTCTTTCACAGCTCCATCTAGTCTGAAAAGACGTTACATATTTTCTGTTATTCTCTAATGATAATACAGATTCCTTGAAAAATTTTGATATGTACATCTAGCAAAATAATGCGTGTATTTCTGAAAAAAAGTTTCTTCACTCGATCTCTCTAGTAGCTTAGTGGGAAAGCATCTGACCGAAAGTCAGTAGTTCTGTGGTTCGATTTCCAGCGAAGCGAAAGGAGAAGTTCTTTTTGCAGAAAAAAATTATTTTGAATGGATTGTTATCAATGTTATCAGAAATTACAGCGTTTTATTAAGCAATCTATGAAAAATTTATATAAAAAAACGAATTTTCAAGAAAATAGTTAGATTTTTAACTAAAATAATTAATCTTAAAAAAAAATAATTTTCAGAAAAAGGCTTCATCCCAAAAAGTGATTTTTTAACCCAGAAGACTAATTTTTTGTAAATGGCATAGTTCTATCGATCTCTCTAGTAGCTTAGTGGGAAAGCATCTCACCGGAAATCAGTTGTTCTGTGGTTCGATTCCCAGCGGAGCGAAAGGAGATCTTTTTTCAGAAAAAAATTATTTAATATAATAAGCTACTAGAGAGATCTAGTAGCTTGATGGAAAATCACCTGACTGGAAATCAGTAGTTCTGTGGTTTGATTCTCAGCGGAGCGAAAGGAGAAGATCTTTTTTCAGAAAAAAAATGATTTAATATAATAAGCTACTAGAGAGATCTACTAGCTTGATGGGAAAGCATCTGACCGAAAATCAGTAGTTCTGTGGTTCGATTCCCAGCGAAGCGAAAGGAGAAGTTCTTTTTTCAGAAAAAAATTATTTAGAATCGATTGTTATCAATGTTATCAGAAATTACAGCGTTTTAATATGCAGGTGGATTAAATAATTAAATTAAATTATAAATTAATTATAATTAAATTGTAATTAAATTATAAATTAATTATAATTATATTATAATTTAATTATAAATTAAATATAATTAAATTAAAATTAAATCATAATTAAATTATAATTAAATTTTTTTGTTGAAAATTAATATTTTTGGTTTAATAATATACAGCATTTTAATGAAAAATTAACTTCTTTGGTCAAACAATAAAATTTATTGTTGAAAATATGTTCTTGGGCTGAAAATTAATTTCTTTTAACGGAAATTTAAATATTGCAGTTGAATATTGCATCATTTTAGTTAAAAATTAATCTCACAGGTTCAACATAAATTTTTTTAAATAAAAATTAAACTTTTAATCTGAAAATTAAATTTGTCTTATTTGTCTTATTTATTGAAAATTCATGTATTTTGTTAAATAATCGTATTTTCAGTAAAAAATTAAGCATTTTGGTTAAAAATGAAATTAGTTTGCTAAAAATTCGTATTTTTTTAAAAGCAAGAGTCTTCTTATTAAAATTAAAATTTTCTTTGGTAGGAATACCAACCATTACATTCTTTGTTGATAATTAATTGAGATTTTTAATTGAAAATTCATGTCTTTCGTTGAAAAATCGTTTTTTCTGGTAGAAAATGAATTTTTTTTCGTTTAAAAAGGAATTTTCTTGTTTGAAAATTCATCGTGTAAGTAGGAAATTCAAGTATTCCAGTAAAATATTCAACAGTTTAATTCAAAATTCACCTATTCCAGTTGAAGATGATTAATTTTAAATAAAATGTTATCACTTTGGTTGAATTTTGTTTTTGCTTTCAAATTAATCTTTTGAACTGAAAATTGAAATATTTCATTTTTGGTTGAAAACTAATTTTTTTTTATTTTGAAATTAGAATATTTAGTAAAAAATTGTTCTTTTTAGTTAAAAATTAAAGTATTTGGTGGAAAATTACTCTGGATTAAGGACCTAACTAGTTTGCTGAAAATTGTGTTTTTTTTTTAATCAGCAGCCTTTTAATTAAAATTAAAATTTTATTTGGTAGAAATATCAACTGTTACATTTTTTCTTGATGATTTATTGTCTTTTTTAGTTGAAAATTTATCTATTTTGTTGAAAAGTCTTCTTTTTGGTAGAAAATACATTTTCTTGTGTGAAAACTCATCTTTTTGGTAGAAAATTCAAGTTTTCTAGTTGAATATTCATCATTTTATTTAAATTTTTACCTTTTTGTTTAAAAATGCAATTTTTTTTTCACAAAATTTCAAAAAAAATGTTAAATTTCCAAACATAAAGGATGATTCTTTAACAAAGTTGTTAAATTTTTAACGAAATAATTAAATTTTTTCCAAATAGTTTCACTTTCGACCAAAGAGATGAATTTTCGATCAAAAATAGAATGGTTTAATGTTTGGTTAAAGAATGAATTATGAACAAAAAAAATGAATTTTCAACAAAATAGTTAAATTTTTTACCAAAAAGATTAATTATTAAAGAAAAATTTAATAGCTGATATTTCAAACGAAAAAGTTTGTCGTTTTTCGTAAAAAACAGTTGAATTTTCCAGCCAAAAAGATTAAGTTTTTACAAAACAGTGGACTTTTCAACCCAAAATTATGAATTTTCAACAAAGAAGTTAATTATCAAATAATATGGATGATTTCTTAACAACATTTTTGAATTTTAAACTCAATAATAAAATTTTGAACCAATTAGCCACCAAGAAAATCAATTTTCAACCGAGCAATGGAATCTTCAACTAAAAAAAATACATTTTCAATCCAAAATGAAATGGTAAAATTTTTACCTGGTAGAATTAATTTTTAAAAACGAACAAAAAAAGAATTTTCAACTAAAAATACATGAAATAGTTAAATTTTCACATACTAGAATTAATTTTCAACCAAAAAAATGGATTTTTTTTAGTTCGAAATTGATATTTTTAATTGAAAATTAATCTCTTCTATTTTAAAATTCAACCATTTGCAGAAAATTAATCTACTTCGATAAAAATTTCTCTATTTGGTTAAAGATTTAAGTACTTTGTAAAAAATTTTTTTTTTTGCTGAAAAGTTTTTTTGAAACTGAAAATTTATCTATTCTAGTTTTGCTTAAAAATTCAACCATTTAGTTGAAAATTCATGTGTATTATTAAAGATTCTTTTTTTAGTAGAAAATTCATCTTTTATGGCTTTTCTTGGCTCAAAATAAAATTTTTTGTCGAAAATTAAACTATTTGTTTGAAAGTGTAATGGTTTTTGGTTGAATATTTATTTTTATTATATTAAAATTCAACTATTTGGTTAATGTGTCTGTATTGATTAGAAGTTTAATTATTTGGTTATTAATGAAAATGTTTGATTATAAACGAATTTTTGTTGTTTAAAATTCATCTCTTTTAGCACAAAATCTTTTTTGTTTGCAAATTCAATTTTCATTTTTATTATTAATTAAAATTGTTAAATTAATTATTATTATAATTAATAAATTAATATTAAATCAATTATTTTAAATTGGTAACGTTCAGCTTATGGATGATAAAAATGATGTAGTATAATTTAAACATAAAAATTACTTGATCCGTAAATTTCAAAAATTTGAAATTGAATAATAAAAATTAGAGATACAGATTTTACTACACACGTGTTACGATATCAAATTACTATTCCGGAAATTTAATTTACTATAAAAAAATATAGTAAAGTGTGGTAAATTAAAAAAAAAGTTTAACAATATAGGAAGAATTCCCCACGAGTGTACAGTTTTTTTTACTGAAAAATCCACAATATTTATGAACAATAAACAATAAAAATAAACATCCTGAGATTTTTGGTTCACGAATATTAGTTTGAGTTATCTAAATATTTCAACATTGAAATTAGTCATTCGTTTTACAATTGTGAAACGAATGACTTCATGAATTATCAATAATTCCGTGAGATAATATCACCGGATATTATTGTGTATTTTATTAATTTTAAATAATTTTTTTAATTTACTTTCAAACTTTATAATTTTCGACATAATGATTCTCTAATTGTAATTTGTGGTCGCGATTATGATTTATTTATCTATACTTTATTATCTAAATATTTCAACATTGAAACAGTCATTCATTTTCCATTCGTAAAACGAATGACTAATTCAACATTGAAACAGTCATTCGTTTCTCACTTGTAAACCGAATGACTTCATAAATTATCAATAATTCCGAGAAATAATATCATCGGATGTTAATGTGTATTTTGTTAATTTTAAATAAAATTTTTTTGAATATACTTTTAAACTTTACAATTTTCAATTTTCAAATTAATAATTCTCTAATTGTAATTTGTGGTCACGATGATGAGAGTTGCCATGGTTTATGGTTGAGCAAGAATATAAGTGCCCACATGTCATATCTTTATATATTGATTTTCTATATTTATCTCAATATACATATATATATTTATTTATCTATATTTTATTATCTAAATATTTCAACATCGAAACAGTCATTCGTTTTACATTTGTGGAATGAATGACTATTTCAACATTGAAACAGTCATTCTTTTCACATTGGTAAAACGAATGACTTCATAAATTATCAATAATTCCGAGAAATAATATCATCGGATATTAATGTGTATTTTGTTAATTTTAAATAATTTTTTGAATATACTTTCAAACTTTACAATTTTCTAATTAATAATTTTCTAATTGTAATTTGTGGTCACGATGATGAGAGTAGCCATGTTTTATGGTTGAGCAAGAATATAACTGCCCACATGTCATATATCTTTAATGCGCTGATATTGCAAAGTGCCTAACCCGTCAAAATATAGATTAATTAACGCGTCCATCGTGTATAATTGATGGTCAACCGAGATCCTTACTGTAATTAGAATTTCTCTTAGCTTGGTAAACACTTCCTGCAATATTAGGGAGGAAATTGCTTTTCTCCACTCTTTGATCTCGAACTCTGCGGGGGATGCAAAGAGAACTAAATATTAATCCACTTTTATTTTATTTCCTCTATTTTCAATCATATTTCATCTCCAAACTCGGAAAGTTCAAACATATTAATATTAGTAGTGAAACATTTTTTAATCACAGAAAACCCCAAAGATATTTTTAGCCGAATGTTGATTTCCTACCTGATAAGATGCATTTTCAATCAAATGGTTGAATCAAAAAAAAATTATTTAAATCAAATAGTTGAGTTTTCAATTGAAAAAGGTTTCAAAAATTAATTCGAAAAAAAATGTTTTAACCAGTTTAACTTTCTAATAAAAAAAGATGAATTTTCAACAAAGTACATGAGTTTTACATCAAATAGTTCAATAATGAGCTTAGGGGAGAGTGGTCCTAAGTCGGCACTGTGTTTAAGCCGGCACCCTCGCGTTTCTCAAAAATGGTGCGTGTGTCGGCTTAACCAATTTTTCGTATAACAGGTTGGTAGACATGGACGTAATTTACGCTGACAAATGTCATAATCGATTAAGTGCGCTGGTTTCTGTGTTCTGCGTGCTTTCACCTGATGAAGTTGATTTTTCATTCGGATTTGTTTCGTATGCGTGATAGAATTAAATGTGGAAAAATTCGTATTGGTCCTAGGCCGGCACCAAACATGTTGTCCTGAGTCGGCACTTTTTTTGCTTTTATTGTTATTTCTGTATTATTTCATTTTGTTGTATTTCAATTCAATGCTACTCGTCTCTTGTTGGTTTTTTCAGTTTGGTTGTGTTTTGACTGCATGTTGCTTGTTTCTGGTAGGTGTCCATCCCATAAATAAAGTTTAACAATATTTTACATGTGTTTTCATTGTAAATGGTTTAAATTTGTCCACTTCCTCCCAAAAATTACATAACCTGCCCTTTTTCTTGCATTCGAGTGAAAAAAATTATGTGCGGACTCATGACCAGGGGGTGCCGGCTTAGGACCACCATTTTAAGAAATAGAAAAAATCGAAGTTTTCTCTTTGTGCTACATTTGTACCTGCCCAAAGGCATTGAAACGCCATTAAACCCTGTTTACCCTCTGTTTTCGAGAGAAACTCTTACTGTGCCGACTTAGGACCACTCTCACCTACTGAAAATATTCTTTTTTTACTAAAAATAGAAGAAATAAAAGAAATGGATTTTTCACCAAGAAGATTAGTTTTTTTTCCAAAAAGACGAAATTTCAACAAAACTCATGAATTCTTAACCAAATTGTTGAATATTGAAATCAAAAAGACAAATTTTCTACAAAAAAGTTAATTTTCAATGAAACAGTTTATTTTTCTACCAAATTGTTATCTTTTGAGTGAAAAATACGAGTTTTCTACAAAACAGTGAAATTTTCAAACCGAAAATATGAATTTTTGATGAAAAATGAAATAGTTAATATTTCAAGCAAAAAGAGTGTTTATTTTTAATTTGAAAAATAGTCAAATTCTAACAAAAAAGACGGATTTTCCATAAAATAGTTGAATCTTTAGCCAAAACAGATTATTTTTAACCATAGAGACGAATATTGGACGAAAAACACGAAGTTTCTACCAAATAGTTGAATTTTCAACTAAAAAAGGTTTTACAATTTTAATTAAAAAAAAAAAAAAAAAAAAAAAAACAATTTTCAACCAGTTGAACTGAACAAAAAAAGACGAACTTTTAAGAAAATAATTGAATCCTCAATCAAAAAGATGGATTTTCGACCCCACAAATTTTTACCCCAGAAAAAAAATTCTCAACAAAGCAGTTCAACATTTAACCAAATAGTTGAAGTTTCAATCTGAAAAAATTAATTCTCAATAAAAAGTGAAATAGTTAATATTTTGAACAAAAAGAATTTTTATTTACAATAAAAAAATAATTAAATTATAACAGAAAAGACGGATTTTCAACAAAATAGTTGAATTCTCAGACAATACAAATTAATTTTCAATCAAACAGTTAGATTTTTAACCAAAAAGGATCAGTTTTCAACAAAAATCATAATAGTTACGTTTTCAGTTTAAAAAATCAATTCCCAATTCAAAAAATAACATTTTCAACAAAATGGTTAAGTTTTCAACCAGAGAAATAAACTTTTAACTAAAGTAACGAATCAGAAAAATGGCTTTTTCAACCAAGGTGTTTAATTTTTAATCAAGTAGTTGAATTTTCAATTAAAAAATATGAATTCTGAACGGAAAATTTAATAGTTGATATTTCAATGCAGAAAGAGTTTAATTTAAATAAAAAATAGTTGCCTTAAAAAAAAATACGAATTTTCAACGAAATAGTTCAATTTTCGACCGAAGCGAGAAATTGTCAACTAGAAATAGAATAGTTAAATCTTTAATTATTACAATTAATTTTAAACGAAAGAAGAGAAGAATTTTCAATGAAATAATCCAATTCTCACCCACAGAGATGAATCTTAAATAAAAAAAATTTGTTACAAAAATTATTGGATTTTTAACAAATTAATTTAATTTTCATACAAATATACAAAAATACATCCTTTTTTGATTGAAATTCAAACTACTTGCATGAAATTTAAACTAATTTGTTAAATAATTTTTTTTTTAATTTATCTGTTCGGTTCATGTATTTTGTTAAAAATTCGTATTTTTTGGTCGAAAATTAATCTTCTTGGTTGAAACCGTATTCTTCTGAATTAAAAAAATATCTTTTTGGTAGAGAATTAAATTCTTTGGTTCAAAATTAACTTCTTTTTTAAATTCCTATATTTTTGGTGCAAAATCTATTTAGTTAAAAATTAAACTATTTTTATGAATATTTAACTTTCAGGTACAAAATTTACTTTTTTGTTAAGAAATCATCATTTTTAGTTGAAAATTCAACTACTCGGTTGAAAGTTGAACTAGTTTTTGAACCATTCCTTTTTTTTAAGTTTCACCCCTTAGGTTCAAAATTTAACTTTTTTGTTGAAAATTCGATTCTCTTTTGGTTAAATTTTTTTTCTGAGAATTGCAATATTCCATTTTTTGTTAGAAATTTATCCTTTATAAGTTGAAAATTTATTTATTTTAATGAAAATTGGTATTTATGGTTAAAAAATTAATCTTGCTAGTTGAAAATTCAATACCGAAGAATATTGACTTGATACTATGCCCAGAGGTTCCGTTGAGACCCTAGCTGGACGCACTAAAAGAATTTTTGGCGCAGATCAATATAAATTAAGTTATTCATAATTTTAACTTTTTTTTTAAATTACTTTTTTTGAAAAATCTCGAAAAATATTGATTTTGTAAAAAAATGTTTTTCCCAAAAGTTGTAGATCTATTCGAAACACATATTTTTCTTATTTATACTTTTTTTCTAAAATCAATATTTTTCGAAAAAAATGACAAAAATGAATTTTTAGATTTTTTTTTGGAAAAGGGGATCGGCGTGATTGGGTGGAGAGGGTGTGGTTTAATTCCACTCACGCCGTCACAATTTTTCAACCGCCAAAAAAAACTAAGCGTCCTAATCTTGGGAATTTTAAATGGCCCACACCCCCTCCCACCACTCATGCCGATCCCTTTTCCAACAAAAAATCTGAAAATTCATTTTTGTCATTTTTCTTATAAAATATTGATTTTGTGAAAAAATGTTTCTCACAAAAGTTGTAGATCTATTCGAAACACATATTTTTCCTATTTATATTTTTGTTCTAAAATCAATGTTCTTCAAAAAAAATGACAAAAATGAATTTTTAGATTTTTTGTTGGAAAAGGGGAT
>CAKNYM010052382.1:358217-429419 GCA_932195095.1 Andricus curvator
CACCAAATCTACCCCCACCACCACATTCACCACAAATATACCCATTATCACCACCACCATACCCACTACCACTACCATCATCACATCCATCTCCACAACTACATCCGACACCTTATTGTTCACCGCCACCACACCCACTTTCACCACCACCACACCAACCTCACAAAGAGTCTATTTTAGTACCAGTTTCTGTCTTGTTTAGTTTGCTAACTTCAGATTGATAAATGATCCGAGATAGCGAACTAAATTGGTTCAGAGGGGGCATTGTTTAAATTGTTCCAAACTTCGATCATACAAAAAAAACAAAAAAATAGATGAAAAGACCATGGATTGGAACGTTTTAGGTTATACCAGTCCAGGTGCGGACTGGACACTTATGATTCTTAAGGGTGCGAACTACAGAGCATGAATTTGGGGACAGAATTAAAAAATTCCAAAACTTATGAAATTTGTAGATTTCCGTGAAATTCAGTACGAGAGTGGTTTTCTGGGCACAGAACACGAATTCGGGGTCAAAATTAAAAAATTAAAAAGTTCAATAAAATGTTGAAGATTTTATAAAATTGGTTACTTTTCATGAAAGTCATGACAAGGGGGAAATTCGAAAATTTGAGCTAAAATTTGGAAAATTGGAATGAATCTGTAGATTTTCATTAAAGTCAAAAAGGAGTGCTTTCGAGTCTCAGAATACGAATTTGGCTTCAAAATTGAAAAAGCGACTTAAATTTTAAAAATTAGTGGATTTTTATGAAAGTCAATACAAGGGGGATTTTCAAGTCACACAACACAAACTTGAGGTAAAAATCTAAAAATTTTAAAAGGAAACCTACATTTTGAAATATTCATTAAATTAGTGAGTTTCTATGAAAGCCAGTAAGAGAAGGTTTTCTGAGTCACAGCATACAAATTTGGGGCAAAAATTCCAAAATTCCAAAAGTGAACTTAAATCTAGGAAATATGATTAAACTGGTAGATTTCCATGAAAGTCGATTACGAGAGGGTTTATCAAGTCACAGAACACAGAATTTTAACCTAAAATTTCGAAAATGATATTAATTTGGCAGATTTTCATGAATTCTAAAACAAAGGAGTTTTTCGAGTCTCAAAATACGAATGCTCACCATGAAAAAAAAACCCTCGTATTGACTTTCACAGAAATATACCAGATTAATAACATTTTCAAAATTGATGTCCTCCTTTTAAATTTTGGGCCGCAAATTCCTATTTTGTGACTTAAAAAACATTCTCTTACTGACATTCATGGAACTTTACCAATGAAATAGAATGTTTGGGAGAAAATTTAGGTTTTTGTAAAAATTTGTTTTTTTTCTCCCATTTTTTTTTTGCGAAATTCGAAAAACCGAAAGTGCCAATGTTTTTTATAAACATTATCCTACATTGTTATTAAAAAAAAATATGAAAAATTGAAAATTAAAAATTCGTAAGCATTAGAGTGGTAAATACATCAGATTCATTATGTAAAACTATAACATTTTCCCAATCAATTAAATGTCCAGTTTCAACCTGGTGTTTAGCTCTGACTTTATGGTTTCTTGGATTTTCTCTAAAATTATCATGATGTTCTTCAATTCTAGTAGAAAGTAATTTACCAGTTTGACCAACATAAAATTTGTCACAATTCAAAAACTGAATTTTATTTACTACATCAGTAAGTTGCAAATTATCTAATAAGTTTTTGCCTAATTTTATCAATTTATGAAGTTTCCAATCAATTCTAAAATTTGTTGTGATATTAAAATCATTTAAAATCCTTCTAATTTCAGAAGATAACTTTCCACGATAAGAAATAGATACTGTTGGTTTAAAAATTAAATTCCTCACAATATTTATATTAGTTTGGTTGGACAAAGAATCTTTAATTGTTTTAATTTTATTATTTATATGTGTTCAAATAAATTCTATTGGATAATTATTTAAATAAAGAGTTTTTTTGATAAATTCAACATTTGACTTCTGGAACGATTCATGTGATAATTTAAGAGCTGTCTCCATAAGATTTTTAACTATAGAAATTTTGTGTTGTATGGGATGGTTAGAAAAAGAATTTGAATATCTACCAGAATAAGTATCTTTACGATACCAATCTGTAATGATATCACCTGAGTAAATTTTTATAACTTTAACATTTAAAAGAGGAATAGAATTATTGCTTTCAATTTCATGTGTTTCAAGCCTAGGATGATAAGAATTAAATTGTTTTATAACATAAAGTAGTTTATCTTTCGGTAAAATAATAAAAGTATCGTCTACATATCTAAAACCCATAGGTGTTCCAAATATTTGTCTATAAAAACTGTTATTAAATTTAAAAACTGTTTGTTCCCTCACGAATTTTATTCCTTCTTTAAATTTATGAAGAGGTACATCTGTGTAGTTTTTTATGTTAATCCATCTACTTAAAATACTATTAATCACTAAATCAATTAGAACGTTAGTAAATAAAAAAGACACATCTAGAGAAGCCATGATATGATCAGGTGGAATTGTTTTCTTAATTATTATATTTTTAAATTCAAAAGAATTTTTTACTTGAGATTTTCCTACTATTAGAGCTTTTTTAAGAATGTTATTGAAAATATTAGTCATTTTATATTTCGGTGAATTTATTAATGAAACTACAGGTCGAAGTGGACAATTAGGTTTGTGAACTTTAGGTAAACCATACATTCTAGGAATGTTAGTATCATGAACTAAAATATATTTACGTAATATATCTTCACCTAAATAGCCATTAATTCGCCAAGAATTTAACAGTTTAAATGTTGTATTTTTTAATTCTTTCTCCGGGGTTTCATTAAGTTTTTCATATTCTTATAGTATCATTTATTAATTCTTGCATTTTTGAACATATGATTCCTTGTTAAGAACAACATTGATATTACTTTTATCTGCATGAGTAATTAATGATTGTTTATTAGGATTGATAAATGTTTAAGCTTTTTAAATAGTTTTTGCTAAATCTCTATCATGAGTAATTTTATTATTCTGTAAAAATTGATGCGATGTATTATTCATTCTACGTCTTAACAAATCACAATCTTCAGTATTTTTAATCCAACAAATATTTGACTCTGTATCTTTAACAATATCTAAAATTATTTTTCGTTTATTTGTTTAAAAAGTTGAACTAAATGTGTTTCCTAACCTTGAAATATCATTACCTTTATCAGGAATAACAACATTACTGAAATTTATAATCCAAGGATCTTTATAATCAGAATTAATTGTATCTTCATGTTTGTCTCTAGTTATAGGTACATGAACCTTACTAATAATTTTTAAATTTTGAAGTTTTTTCTTTAGTCTTTGATTATCATTCAAATTTCCTACTGTGCTATTCAATTGATTGTCTAAAATGTTAGTATATATATTGTTAGGTAATGAATTTCGTTTTATTTTTACATTATTAGTAGCATTAGTAATATTCTTTGGTAATGAATTAATTAAATTAAATTAACAAGAAATGATTATCTACTTATAACATTATTAATCTTTTTGTTCAAATTGATAAACTTTTTTACATCTGTGAAAGAATTTGGAAAATTGTTTTTGATTTCGTTGAAAAAAAGCCAAAGTTTTTTAAATGTTTATTCAAGAGTAGATGCCTTGAAGAGGCATCAGATGTACTCATGCAAGAAAGCAAAGAAACTGTCGTCTGACATAAATGGTTTCTATAAAATTAACATCAATAACACAACACCAATGAAGCAGAAGTTTGGTACATGGAGTAAAAATTCAATACCTGAAGGGATAAAGTAGACATGTCTAAAAATACAAAACAAAAATTGTACCGGAATGAAAGCTCAATTTTATTTAGCTCTCGATGAGGTGAAAGACGAGGAGTATGTTAAGGAATAGGCTGTGAAGGAATAGATAGATGAGGAGGAAATGGATCTAAAGTGAAACATGGTTCGTTTGAAATTACTTTAACCCAAAGGTGCGAACACTGGAAATGTTTTTCTTGATTTTGCATCTAGGATGTCTCTTAACTATTTTCCAACGAAAACCAAAATTTTTGCCAGGGCCGTTGTGGAAAAAATCGTTTAAAATTTTGAAAAATCGAAATTTTAATGTTTTATCGAAAACGAGGCGAGATATGAAAGGGCCAAAAGAACACAATTTTTTTATCAGGAAAATTTCTATAAAATGACCTGCTTAGTTTAATTTATTTTTGTTTTGTTTTGCTTGTTATGCTCTATTTATCAATTTTTAGAGGAAGACTTGGGGTTTTCACGGTTTTATACTGATTATAACTGATTTATCTTTCATAAAAGTTGATCAATTTTTGGTAAAATTGAATGCTGCATTACCAACAGATCTGGTCTTCAATTGTTTATAACCTTATTTTCAGTATGTTTGTACTAATAGTGTAACTGTGAAATATTGTGTATAAAATACGAAAATGTCGAAAGATCACGCGTACACACATGATGAAAAGCATAATAAAGTTTGTTTATTATGTTTTGGAAGAATCAAACAAATGTTTTGTATAAAAAAATAATTAAAGGCTGACTTGGAAACTTGGTTTAAACACTATAGGGGCAATGAAAGTTTACCTGGAGCTCTGTGCAGAACCTCTAAAAGAAATGTGTATAAAGTAAAAACTAGGGTAAAAATGCATATACAATTTCCAGATTTGTCAAGTTTTCAGCCACTAATGACAGCTACAAGGTCAAAAGAAAACTTAAAATGCTATTGTAAAGATTTTTAACTGGCTAAAACCACGAGAAATGCTAATTATGCTCAAATTAATAATTTGTCTCAAGGGAAAGACCCACTTTCAGATATTTCGAATAATATAATTACTGGTATGTTAATTTAATGTGACCAAAATGTTATTAATCCTGTCCTAAATCATATTACCTATTCCATATTTCCTGACCTCAGGTGAAAAAATCCGCAGTTGTTGAGAAACGCTGCAGCTTCTGTTTTTGTGGCATTGGAAAAGGTAAGCTTCATCAATGCAATTCATCTTTCCGGGTAAAAAATCTGACTGCTGCTTGACGGAAACACCGCCGAATGTAGAGAGTCAAGTAATTTCGTCAATAATAAAGAATAAAGTGACCGGAGAAAAATATTTGAAAACATCAAACTCACAATTAACTCAACCAAGTGGTGAAAAGCCGCTTCAAATCAGCTTTGGAAAACAAAATTCAGAGAAATTTTCAAAGCGGCCACTAATTTCAGCAGAGGATTTTTCGAAAATGCAAACGAACTACAACCTGAGCAATAATGTCACTTTGGAAATCGCTTCAGCTCTACGTGTGGCTACCAAAAACAGAAAAGTTGTTGAACCTGAGTTGAAGATAAAATTTGCAGCCAAAACCCACTCCATTGACGAATACTTTAGCTGATGAAGTTTCCAAAGCTACTGAAGGAGTAGTTCATTGCAGACATCTGAGTGCTTCCATTCAGTACATCCAAGAAAAACGACAACTCACTCGGATACATTTAAAACGAATTGATGAAGGTGGCGAATTTTTTAAGGTTTGTCTTTCCATTCAGTCAACGGAAAACGAAGAATGTGTACTGGCAAGATCCAGGTATGATCAGGGAATCTCCGCAAAGCGCTTCAAGGATTCCGACGTGGAAAAATTGTTTTCACTTGCCTTAGCTCCATGTTCGCAAGAAAATTATGAAAATGTGTCGCAATTATGATCTGCATTGAATATCAATGAATTCGAAGGAACCATCGCCACTGATTTGAAGTTAGCAAACATCCTGGTGGGCATTATGCCTCACAGCAGCCTTCATCCATGTACGTGGTGCCATGCGGAAAAAAATCAACTCGAACAATGTGGGACTTACAGAACGATTGGCAACAAATTTCAGAACTACATGAACTGACGTGAAGCAGGAGCTTCAAAATTAAAAGCGAAAAACTATTTGAAATGTGTTCATCCACCGCCAGTCACAACTAACAGCGACAAAGCATTCCTTGGGATTATTCCTCCACCAGAATTACACCTAATGCTGGATGTTGTGAACAAATTCGCTCATATGTTAGATGAGTTCGAAAAATAATCTTTGGAATATCATGAGACAAATTTTGAGACAAATTTTGAGGCGGTTTTGAAATTTTCATTAATTTTGGAACGATAGTACAATATATTTTCAAAATGTTCATATCAATGAATGGGCTGATCTCTTCTGAATGCGAAACGCCTATTGAAAGTTTAATTTATTTTAAGCAAAGTTATTATATTGATGAAAAAGTGAAACGATCTATATGTACCTATTATGGAACAACTGTTGAACTCGTGTACCGGTGTTCCTTAATGCATGGACCTATTATGGAACAGCAGAGAAACATGTTTCTTTAAATTAATATCGCTTATTTTATATTATTTTTACATTCTCATCCAGAGAAGGTATTAGACTTGTGTGAAATTTGACCCCCTTCATTTTTGTCAAATGTCCACGTCTGCAGACATTCTGAAAATAAAAAACAGGTTTTTACAAAATGTCGGTCTGGCTTAGTCTGTCTATCTGTCTGTAGATTTTTAGTTTGTTAGCACGATAACTTTCGAAAGAATTGACAGATTGGATTGGGCTTTGGTATACTTTTCAAGTGTCCTAAAATAAAGGTCAAGTTCGTTAGCCAGCCATTCTGGATGAAAATTCAAAAAGTGAGCGCTTGTTCAAAATTTTTGAGACCACTTTTTTTCAAATGAAAAAATTCTATGTACGCATATTCGTAGTACTCAAAAAGACAAACAATTTACAATGGTGACTTTTTTTGATAAAACAAAAACTACTGGAGTTATAGCATTTACAAAATTGCAAAAAACAAACGAAAATGAACATTCTAAGCCAAACAAAGGACGATATGAAAAAAAGTCAGGATAAGAAAAATATTTCTTTTTGAACACCCAACAATATTGTTATGGAATTTTGTATAGTCTCCTTGAAAAATCTAAAATAAAAATTTTTATCGCACAAAAAAATAACGAAAAATCAAAAATTCTATTTTGCGGTCAAAATATACAGGATACGAAAAAAGATGAAATAACGAAAATTGCGCACTCTAAAAAGATCTAGAAATTTGTTATGAATTACTTTTTGATGGGACGCGTAGTTTTTGTTTCATTTGTAAAAAACTGACTTAAAAATAAAAGAAATTAAATTTTTGGACAAACGACACAAACCACGAAACAAATTAATGGACAAAAGTTGTTCACCTTTGATAAGATGCATAATTTGTGTTTCAATCGTGAAAAATAACATTAACAATAAGAAAAAATTGTCGAAAAACGACGCAAACTATGAAAAAAGATAAATAGACAAAAGTTGTTCCACCAAAAAAGATCTACAAATTTGTGATAAAAATACATTTAAAAAAAAATTAACTTTTTGGAAAAACGATACACGATACAATAACATTTTATCTAATAAAGATTTTTGCCCAAATTGCATTTACAAATTTTCTTATAATCACTTGACGCTAGGATGCATATTTTTGGTTGAAATCGTAAAAAATAACATTGAACATAAAAAAATTAAATTTATGGAGAAACGACACAAGTTGCAATAAAATGCATAATAACAAAATTGTTTTTTTATAGGATGCGCACTTCCTTTCAATTATAAAAACAAGACGAGGAAAATGCATCTGTTTTCAATATCAATGCATACTATAAATTGTAATAATATAAATTTCTTCAAATGATATAAAATTTTCACGGTAGCTGAGGATAAAATTAAATGTCGACGTGTAGAAATAAATGTAATATACATTTGATATAATAATGTTGAATATATAATGTAGAAAATTTTTCATTTCGGACAAAATCGAGTGCGAAGCACGAGGTACGTGATGAGAATGTATTCGTTAAAGCCAAAGGAGCTTTAACAAAAGAGAATTCACAATCACTAAATTACAGTGGTCGATATTTTGACCTTTAATTTCAAAAGATGTGTGCACAAATGTGGGGGAAATACAAAGACCGAGTAAAAGCTTTCGTTGAAATTGACAAACCTAACATATTCTTGAAAATTTGTCTTTTTTGGCTAAATTCAAATGTTTTTTATTTAAAATTGAAATCTTTTATGGTTGAAATTTGAATCATATTACGTTATCTAAAAGACGATTGAAGTTTCCATGTAGGAAGTGAATTTATCTCAAAACTAGAAGACTATATTTGGACGTCAGTTTTAACGAATTTTGCAACTAAATTTTTTACCTTAACCCTAATTTAGGAAATAAAAATAACTCACAAAAAGAACTTTGGCTTTAGTCAATAAGATACTGACTAGAGGTTGCATACATATGAACTGCAATGACACACCAGAATATTCAGTTTTATCACTACTCAGTAAAATGCGGAATGTCTGTACTCTGGTCTTATCAGTGACGATTCTTCTTAATTATATTGGTAATTTTAATAATATAATATATCTATAATTTTGAGCTTTCGCAAAAAATAATTTGTCCGATTAAATCCTCATTCTATCGCAGTCAGAAAAATATTTGTTTACAATTAAAGAAACCGTGTCCTTATCACAATTTTTTCCATTTAACAAGCGATAACTTTGAAATGAAGAAAATCATTCAAATTCAACAAAAAGTTCTATTTGAACGAAAAACTATTTCTTTGAAATAAAGGACTTTCTTTGAATCAAAGAAACTTTATTTAACTGTGAGCCAATTAATATTATTCTTTAATTCGGAGAAATTGTTTTTAAATCGGGGAATATTTTTTCTGAAGGGAATTGCTATTTTTTGCCCTAAACTAATAATAAGATATGGTGTTGAAAATGTGCGAAAATTAAATAAAAGACTTGTTGTAAAGAATATTCGCTAGTTTGAAAATTTTTTTTATTTAAAAAAAAATTAGTTTTCTACCAAAAAATACAACTTCTTAAGAAAGTACATGAATTTTCGGATCCAAAATTTACGGAAGAGGGGATCAGAGTAGATCTTAAGGTATCTTACAAGGGCAAACAATATATTTTTTTAAATTCGTTCAATAGAAACGTACTATAGAGATTTGTAGATAATTTTTCAAGGAATAATATAAGCCCTAGAACTTTATAATTCAATAATAATTACAACTTTCACCTAAAGAGAAAGAGAAAACTTGAAACTCCAAATGACTATTGCTAAATAAACAATTGTAACTTGGAACATTTTTTCTAAAGCTCGCCGTAAGTTCTCTTCCAAAATCACTAACAACGAACACTGTACATGTTTTCCTGGATTTTGCAAATCATTTTTCAAAAGGGCTCATTTTTTAAATTTAGATGACTAGTGCACATCCTTAAAATTCATCCATTTTTTTCTTTTTACAGGATTAACAAGTGCACAATTTGGTGTTTTTGGAGGAACTCCTCCTCGTGGCAGACAGTATGGAGGTTTTTCTCTTGCCAGACGGTATATGAGACGTTTTTCGCAGCCTATTCTTTCTCATCAACCTAGTCCATTTCCTGATGGAATGATAGCTATCAGTCCCGTCGTGAATCCGAACCTCCTACTTGAATTCAAAACATACCCTTTTCCTGCTGACGAGCTAATCCAAATGCAAACAGATAGTGGTATGGAAAAGTTACCAAATAAAAGCAAACATGTATTAACAACAGAAAGCGGTGAAGTTTTTGCAATAGTTGATAATAGACGATTTCTTCGTCCGATATATAAAGATCCTTCAGATGGAAAACGAATGAAAATAAACATGGAAACAGGATTCGTTAGTGAAATGACGGATAAAGAAATAAATGAATGTCCAGTACACCGAAAAATCAGCAACAAGGACTTTATTACAGTGAATATAAATCAACGTTCAAACCCACATGGTACGAATGGATGAATCACAGAAAAACGTATCCAGTTCCTCCACCTGTTAAGGCAATTTTGTTATTCGTTATTTGGACAAAATAAGAATTAAATGTTAAATAGCAGATCAGTTATAATGATAAAAAAATAGAGTCCTTACTGGAAACCCACAGTGCAAGCGCAGCTTCGATGTTCGATCCACGCTTGTAAACTTTTACGTAGTGAGCGCGAGCCAATGGCACGAAGCCCCTCCCAGTGACCTTGCCAAGTGATACTCGCGGTTAAACGGAAGAGTGGGAGCGCGAGCCAATCCGCATGAGCCCACTTGCCTGCGTCGTGAGTGGTGCGTTGCCGTCAAGGCAACGCCAATAAAATTTCGGTTCGCGCGACCTGTCCACTTGCTACATAACCTCTGACGCAAAGCAATTAATCTATTCTCTAGGGTGAGATGCGAACTTTCATGTATACAGTATTAAAAATAAACTTTAAAATTCAGTTTTTAATCGCTATGATTTTATTCTTCGTTATTTCGTTATTTGGTGCATATTATGTAGTTACTTCAAATAAAATTGTTACTTTCTGATTCAAGTCTTGAGGTAGACTTACGTATATATATTTCAAATTGTAGAAGTTTAACCCAAGAACGAAGAGTTTTTTACATCAAAAGTTGAATTTTCTACCATACAGTGAGTAGTTTAATTTTCTACCCAAAAAGATAAATATTTAATAGAACACTTGAATTGTCCACCAAAATGGATATATTTTTTAAAAAATTCTTGAATTTCCAACAAAATAATTAGATTTTTAACCAAATGCTAGAATTTTCAACCAAAAAGATGAATTATTGACCAAATTTTTTAACACTCTATCAAAAATAATGACATTTTAACAGAATTTTCAGATTGTCAACCAAATAATACAGTTGTTAACCAAATGGTTAAATTTTCAACCATAAAGACGAATTTCTATCTAAAACGATAAATCTTGAACAAAGCAAATGAATTTTTGGCCAATTATAAATTAACTTTTAACCAAGTGGTTGAATTTTTATAATTAAGGAAAATTTAATCTTCAATTAAAAATAGCCGATTTGAGTCAGAACACGAATTTTTGATAAAGTAGTTGAATCCACAGTGAAAAAAATGATTTTCATCAAGTAGTTGCATTTTTAATCAAAAGAGATCAAATTTTTTACAGAAGACGTGAATTTTGAATCAAGAAACGTTCTTTAGTCAATAAAAAAAAATTCATTAGACATTTTTAAAAAGATTCTGAATTTTCAGAGAAAAAAGATCAATTAAAGGTCAAAGCATCGGCAACTAATTTGGTGATTGTGAATTCTCTTTTGTTAAAGCTCTTTCGGCTTCAACTAACACATTGTAGCTTGTGTTCTTTTTCCAAAAAGGTAACTTTTTCTTTTCAATATATTTTTATAACAAGAGTTTATAATAAATTTGTAGATCTTTTTTGGTTGAACATCTTTTGTCTTTTTATTCTTTATCGTCTCTTATGTCGTTTTTCCAAAAGTTTAATTTTTTAATTTTTAATATTGTTTTTTACGATTCAAAGAAAATCTACTTGTTCTATCTAAAAATTATGAGAAGCAAATTTTTATATCCTTTTTGGGTGAACTGTTATTTAATAATTTTTTTTTCGTAGCTGGTGCCGTTTTCGAAACAATTTTATTTTTTTATTTCATTTTTTACGATTAAAGCAAAAACTACGTTTATTTGTTTTTAGGATTTTAAAATATAATTTTTCTAGGTTTCTTGAGAAAATTGAAACAGATTTTTTAAAATTTCAGATATTTCGATAACATGTTTAGAAAATTCTGAATATTAATAATTTGTTTAAACAATTGTTTTGGTTGAATTTCGTTCATCATTAGCATACTCTAAGTGAAAAGTAGACAAGAATTGAAAAATTCCAAAAAATGCTTCAGATTCATAAAATTATTCAAAGATATCATCGAAAATTATAAAAAATAGTTCGAGCGATTATTTTTGTTAACTTTAATTATCACTTCACTCTAATTAAGAAGTGGATCAAAAGTGAAAAATTAAAAAAAAACGCGACTTTCTTACTCTATTCTAAGAGAAATATGCTAGAAACAATAATAAGTTTATGTAAACATGTAAAAAAAATTATGTAAAAATTAAATTATCAGTGTAAAGTAGTATATTATGTGTTGGAAATACTTTTTTATACAAAACCAATAAAGAATAATAACTAGCGCTAAAAACTCGCAAAACCAAATTTTTATTTTATGGTGTTTTTCTAAAAGCTCATAAAAGAGACTTCTGGGGTGATACTTGAAAAGTAATTTTTTATTCGTATTCTATGGTTAGTTATGAAGAGAATCGTTGGGGCTTGCGGAACCTCTAAATATAATTTTTTTAACACATTTTTTGTGTGGATTTGATCAAATTTGGGAGCGATATTCATTAAAAATCGAAGAAAAAAATTTGGACCATGCCAAATGGACACCATACTATACTTTGTTGTAAATGAAAAGGAATGAAGATAATGTTTCTTTCTCCACATAGTTAAATTTAAAAAAAAATATTTTGTACAGACTTTAGATTTTGAATTATGACCTCAGATTTATTTTTGTAAACAATTTTGGAAATACTTTGCTTCCCGCTAGCAAATTTATTTGCTTCCTCATAGAGGAAGCATTAGTTATTTTTTTCAACAATAAACAAAGCAAAGTCTTCATTTTGATCAATTCAAAAATAGAATTTTACAAAAATTACAAAATAATACAAAAAAATTTTAAATACAAAGACAAATCAGACAAGTCAAATTTGGTATTCGAAATTATGATTTTTTGATGCTTCATGATTTCGTCACAAAAATTGTCAGAATTATTCTATTTGAAAATTTATGATCGAAAAGTCTTTTCTATTTATAAGTTAAATTTGAATTGTGTCGATGAAAAAAGTTTTTCTGTTTGAAACAAATGATTCAAATATTATAAATGAGCATAACTTCCTTAAGATTCAATCAAATGTATCAATGTATAAGTCAATCGATTCTTCTTGAATCGAAGAATCTTTTCCGTTCTTGCATCAACTTTGAATTGTGTTGAAGGAAAAAGTTTTACTATAAAAATCGATTCTAAAAATATATAAATTACCATAACTTCCGTACTTTTTAATAAAATGTATTAATATTGCATCAACTTTGAAATATGTTGAAGAAAAAAATTTTACCATAAAAAACCGTATTTTCAAATATTATGCATTACTAAAGCTTCCTTGCTTCAATAAAATGTAATAATATTATAGGTCAATCGAATCGTCTCGAATCAACACATATTTTCTCTTTTTGCATCAACTTTGAAATATATTAATGAAAATAGTTTTACTACAAAAAACCGATTTTACAAATATATAAATTACCATAACATCCCAACTCTTTAATAAAATGTATTGCTATTATAGGTCAATCGATTCGTCTCGAACGAAGGCATCTTTTATGTCCTTGCATCAACTTTGAATTATGCTAATGAAAAAAGTTGTACTATAAAAAAACCGATTTTTAAAATATTATTGAGCGCCCACACACACACACACCCACACACACACACATCCACACACACATACATATCCACAAACACATCCGGACAGTTGCTTCAAAAATTTGTATTAGACATTTTTAAATTGAGGAAGGTTTAATTAAATGAATTAACAATTTTTGGAAAATGTTACCATTACAAAGCTTCCTCTATGAGGATGCAAAACAATATTTTTCACAGACTTTAGTATTTTTAAATTATGACCTCAGATTTATTTTTGGAAACAAGTGAGGTGAACTAGATTAGATTCGTTGAAAATGACTTGTTTGATTTTTATTTTTAGAGCAATGAGATGTAAAAACGTGATTCTGGTGGAGGTGACAGAGCTTAATGATAAGTTTAACAATATTGCCTTCTTATTATTTTAATGAATTCGAAATTAATAATTATATTTTTAGCAAGAAATTATTATATTTCCGTAATTCAATTAGTTATTATTTTGACATTAGTTATAATAAATTTATCAACTAACTATCTTAATTTAAAACTGATGCAGGAAATAAAAACGTCTGACAAAAACAACCTTTTCTACTGTCATCAAGATAACGACTATAGTATATATACATACTCTACGGAAGTACCAGAATATCCATTAGTTGCACTTTTAACGAAATTCTTCATTAATATATTATTCAGTTTTTTCTCTGCCCAGAAAAAAAATGAAGATTGTTCATACTCTGCTATTGGCATTGGCGATCATCCTTAATTCGATTGGTAATTATAATAATATAATATATCTATAATCTTCAGCTTTCGCAAATTAGAATTTGTCAAATTTAATTCACATGCTATTCCATACTCAGAAAAATGTTTGCTTTGAAATGAGGAAAAGTTTTCTTTATCTTATTTTTTTATAATAATCCAAAAATAACTTAGAAATAAAATAAATAATTTTCATCCTATACTACATGAAAATTAGGTGTAACGAAATCAACGAAAATCTCGGACTCATTTTTGTTGACTAACTGATTGGTTGCATACTTTTTTCAGTTTTTTATTTTTTATTTGCAAAGATTTTGTAAATCGAAATTTCCGAATTAGGAATTTCGTTTCCAAAAATTCATTCCTGAAAGATTTATTTTTATCCGATAAGTGACAAGGTTCCAAGTATTTTATGACTAATTTGAAATTGTCTAAACAATTAATATCTTCAAAAATAATTTTTTGTTTCGTCTGTATACGTGCAAAGTTATTATTTTTCAGGATAAATTCTACAGTTGATAAATTTCAAGAAGAATATTTCTTGTTTCAGTCAGATATTTACTTCATTTATATTGATTTATTTTGTTTAAACCATTTTACCCCTGTAAATGATAAAAAGTTAATATTTTCTGGAGTTAATGACATAATAAACGAATTTCGATTGTGATATTAATTTTTTCAATAATTCAAAACTTTCTTTGACAGCAAATATCACTATCAACATTCATTACCTGCGACAATAAATAAAGCAAATAATAAATTTTCACGATTTAGAAAATGAAAAAATTGATCTCGCCAGAAAATACTAACTTTTTACGATTTAGTGAAAAAAATGCAAATAGAAATTGTTTAAACTATCAGAAATTAGTTGGAAATTAATTAAATTAATTAATTAGAAATTAATTAGTTTAAAAATACTTGGCAACTTATCACTTAATTGCATGTTATTGCATGTAACTCCTCCATTCTACTTGATTGAAAATTTATCTTTTTGTTTGAGGATTCACCTATTTCCTTAAAATGTTTTGGATGAATTTAACTGTTTTTAATTTTGAACTACAATATTTTTGGATTCATGTTTTGGTTGAAATTCTGATGGTCTCGTTGAAAATGTACTTTTTTGTAGAAAATCCATATTTTCAGGTTAAAAATCATTTAAAAAATAAATAAAATTCGTCTTTTATAGAGAATATTTGATATCTTTTGGTTAAAAATATAGCTAGTTAAAATAAATCTTTTTTTGGTTGAAGATTCAACTATTGTGTTTTAAAATTTGTCCTTTTTGGATAAATTTAACATTTATTTTTTCATTTCAAATAAAAATCTTTTTTGATTAAAATGAATTTTGGTTTGACATATCTAAAATTTTCAAAAATCTTGTGGAATATTCTTAAGATTCTCAGGAAAATTATATTTATATAACCTCATAAACAAATAAACAAATTTATCTAAAAAATACATATGTATTCGAAATTTTTATTTTATAGTCGGAATTTGTATTTTGTACTTAAAATTATTTTTCTCCTCGAAAAAAGAAACTACACTAGTCCATTCTAAAAAAAAACAAAATTTTTGAAAATTGCCTACTCATTGTTGTTGATTACCTGATTGGTTGCATACTACGTGAATATGACTTTAAGTAGCTCTTTTCAATTTTTTTTTTCAAATCTTCTGAAATTTTTTTAATCGATATTTTGAAATAAGGAATTCTAATTCTAAGGATTTATTTTTCAAAGAGAAAATTTAAATTGTGAAATTGTATAATTCAAAGTTGATGCAACACTATAAAAGATTCCTTGGTTCGAGACGAATCGATTGACCAATAATATTAATAAATTTTATGGAAGAGTAGGGAAGTTATGGTGATTTATTTATTTTGAAAATCGGTTTTTTATAGTAAAAATTTTTTCATTAACATAATTCAAAGTTGATGCTAGAACAGAGAAGATGCATTGATTGGAGGAGAATCGATTGACCTATAATATCAATACATTTTATTGAAGAGTAAGGAAGATATGGTAATGCATAATATTTGAAAACACTTTTTTTCATGGTAAAACTTTTTTCACTAACATAATTCAAAATTGATGCAAGAACGGAAAGGATTGATTGATTCGTTGTAAATCGATCGATCTATAATATTAATATACTTTATTAAAGATCAAGGAAGTTATGCTCATTTATAATATTGGAATTATCTGTTTCAAACAGAAAAACTTTTTCTGTCGACATAATTCAAAGTTGACGCATGAATAGAAAATACTTTTTGATCATGAATTTTCAAATAAAATAATTCTGAATATTTTCATAAAGAAATCATAAAGTTGGTGAATGCGTAGGGTGCGACAGAACTTTTCCCTTTCCTTTTCAAGCTTCAAAAATTATAATTTCGAATATAAAATTTGATTTGTCTGATTTGTCTTTGCATTTAAAAAATTGTTTGTATTATTTTGTAATTTTGTATTTTTTGCAAATTTCTATTTTTAGATTGATCAAAATAAAGACTTTGGTTTGTCTATTATTGACAAAAAATAACTAATACTTCCTCTATGAGGAAGGAAATACATTTGCTAACGGGAAGCAGAGTGCTTATGAAATGAGCACCATATAATTATAAATACAAACAAAGAATTCACGGCTGGTTTTTTTCTTTTTACAGGATCATTTGGTTTGGATGAACTTTATCCTGGGAGCGAGTATAGAGGTTCTTCTCGTGGCAGACGGTATGTAAGACCTTCTCTTCGCAGACAGTATGAAGATCTTCCTCCTGGCGGGCCATATATGGGACATCCTTTTGGCGGGCCGTATATGGGACATCCTTTTGGCGAACCGCATGTGGCACCTTCTTCGCAAATAGAACATCTCACTGGCAGACCGTATGGACATCCTCATACTTACATCACACATTATGTATTTCCTCCCACGACAAGTTCGAGTCGTCCTACCGAAAAACCTCTTCCTCCTTATAAACCTAGTCCATTCCCTGATGGAATGATAGCTCTCAGTCCCGTCGTGAATCCGAACCTCCTACTTGAATTCAAAACATACCCTTTTCCTGCTGATAAACTAATCCAAATGCAAACAGATAGAGGTATGGAAAAGTTACCAAATAAAAGCAAAAAAGTATTAGCAACAGAAAGCGGTGAAGTTTTTGCTATAGTTGATAATAAACGAGTTCCTCGTCCGATATTTGGAGATCCTTCAGATGGAAAACGGATGAAAATAAACATGATAACAGGAATCGTTAGTGAAATGACGGATAAAGAAATGAATGAATGTCCAGTAAACCGAAGAATCAGCGAGAAGGACTTTATTGCAGTGAATATAAATCCACGGTCAAACCCACATGGTACGCATGGCTGAATCACAGAAAAACGTATCCACGCCCTCCACCTGTTAAGACAATGGTGTTATTCCTTATTTGGACAAACTAAATAGTAAATAGCAGATAATTTGTAATAATAAAAAGTTAAAGCCCTTACTGGAAACCCATAGTGCAAGCGCAGCTTCGATGTTCGAACCACGATTGTAAAATTTTACATGGTGAGCGCGAGCCAATCGCACGAAGCCCCTCCCAGTGACCTTGCCAAGCGATACTCGCGGTTAAATGGACGAGTGGGAGCGCGAGCCAATCCGCATGAGCCCACTTGCCTGCGTCGTGAGTGGTGCGTTGCCGCCAAAGCAACATCCACAAAATTTAAGGTCGCGGGACCAAGTCGAACAGATCCCTGAAGGCTTTCGACCACGCGACCTGTCCACTTGCTACATAACCTCTGAAGCAGAGCAATTAATCTTCTCTAGGATAAGATGCGAACTTTCATGTATATAGTATTAAAAATAAACTTTAAAATTCAGTCTTTATTCAGTATGATTTTATTCTTCCTTGTTTCGTTATTTGGCGCATATTAGTTACTTAAGATAAAATTTTCACTTTATGATTCAAGTCTTGAGGTAGTATTTCAAATTGTAGAAGTTTAACCCAAGAACGAACAGTCTTTTACACCAAAAGTTGAATTTCCTACCATACAGCGAGTAGTTTAATTTTCTACCCGAAAAGATAAATATTTAATAGAACACTTGAATTATCCACCAAAATGGCGATATTGTTAAAAACTTCTTGAATTTCCAACAAAATGATTAGATTTTTAACCCAATTGTAGAATTCTCAACTAAAAAGATGAATTTTCAACTTAAATGATGAATCTTGAATTGGAAACAAAAAAAGTTTGTTTAACAAGTTGTTGAATAACCAAGCAGTTGAATTTTCAACCCAAAATTTTGCATCAAATTTTATTCTCAGCAACTTGTGTCGTTTATCCATAAATTTAATTTGTTTATTTTCAATGTTATTTTTTACAATTTAAATTAAAAATACGCATTCTAGCGTAAAGCTGTTTGGAGAAAATTTGTAGATATAATTTAGGCGAAAAATTAGGTTAAATAAAATTTTATTGTAGCTTGTGTCTTTTTTCCAAAAAGGTATTTTCTTTCTTTTCAATATATGTTCATAACAAGAGTTTATGATTAATTTGTAGATCTTTTTTGGTTGAACAACTTTTGTCTCTTTATTTTTTTTCGTCTCTTATATCGTTTCTCCAAAAGTGTAATTTTTTTCTTTTTAATCTTGTTTTTTACGATTAAAAGAAAATCTCTTTGTTCGATCTGGAAATTACGTGAAAAAAATTTTAGATCCTTTTTTAAAGTTTTAAATTCCAAAGATTGCGACCCGGAAAAACTCCTATTCACGTATTTACACTCTAAGTGGAAAAACAAGAATTTTTCACTAATTTCTTCTATTCAACCTTCACCTCATTCGCGTTAAAAATAATCTTTTTGAAATGTGTGTTGAAAAAGGTATCAATTTCGTGCAGAAATTAACTTGACAACATTAAAACTGTGAACTAAGGTTCTCAAAAAGTCTCATTTTTCCAGATCACTAATTTGTGAAAAAAATAACCTAAGGATAAATTCGAAAAAATAATTTTTCGACTGTCACATTTATTCATTATTAGGCATCCTTTTTTGTTAAACAAATCAGTATTTTATAAAAAATGAAAATTTTGAATAACAATTTATTTTTTAGGGTTATTTGTTCTTGGGATTTTAAAATATAATTTTTCTAGGTTTCTTCAGAAAATTCAAAAAGATTTTTTAAAATTTCAGATACTTCGATAAAATGTTTAGAAAATTTCTATTGAAGTTTTTTTTATTTTAGAGGATTTTACAAAATTTTAAGAAAACTTTGATTCAACTCAATAGATATTTGGAAATTTGAAAGAAAATTAGAAATATTCTATGAATTTTTGGAAATATTTCAAATTTTTCAAATATTTGTCATCTCTTGAGAACTTTTGAAAGTCCTAAATATCTTTTGATATTTTTTGATAATTTTGAAAATCTTTTGAATTGTTTTAGAACCTTTCAAAATATTCTGTTAAAATTAATTTTTCAAAACAAAAAATGACTTTAAATCTTCTTGGGAAAATATTTGTATTATTATCTTAAAACCTTTCAGAATCCTCAAGAAGCTCCTGAAGCTTTCGTTTGGAAATCCGAAAAAAATTATTTAATAATTTTTTTTAAAGTTCTATATATTTTCTAAAATGATTAGAATTCTTCCTAAAATTTGTACCTTGAATTAAAAATCAAGTAATAGTCCTAGCGAAAAACTAAAAACAGCCCCGGATTCGTCTCAGCCATATCTCTAGGTGTTTTTTTTTATTTCTTCAAAAAAGTCATTTTTTAAACAATTACCTTGTTAATTAACATTGTTCCTTTTTTATAAACAAAAGTCTTAGTTGCAAAGGAATTTCAAGAATATAGGAAGATTCCTCACTACCATATCTCCAGTTGTTTTTTTAATTTTTGCAATAAACAAATTATTTAAACAATTACATTGTTATTAACATTTTTCCAGGTTTTCAAGTTTAGTGACAAAAATATTAGCAAAACATATACTATCATAAGAGTAAATCATTACTCGAGCTTCCCAAACATTCACTCATCAATAATTAATAAATTCTCTATTGTTTTTATCCCCTCCACCTTCGCTCCTGCACGTTACGCCATGCAGCATATGGATTCGAAAATTGAAACTTAATTATAAATAAAACTATAAGTCCTATCGGAAAAGTGAAGATATCTCTAAATTCATCTTAGCGATATCTCCAGGTGTTTTTTTTTCATTTTTTGTTTAAAGTCATTTTTTAAACAATTAATATAGATTTTAAAATTAATTGCAGAACACAAAGCAAATAAATATTATCGATCCTAATTCCAATAAAAAAATCATCTTTACAATTACAAAAAAAGATTCAAACTCTTGAAAATGAAATTTATTTCATTTGAAATTATAAAAACTGAACTGCAAATAAAAACACTTAAAGTGCAACTTTTTTGAATTTCAAACTTTTAAAAGTGAAGCCTAATTTTCTTTAATTCAAACGCTTGGTTAATAAATAATTGTTAAACTTTCATAAATTGTACAATTCAAAGATTTAAAAAAATATATAAATCCACATTATCATTTTCAATTCCCTCAATTGAAGAATGAATCAACAAATTTATAGATTTTCAAAATTATATCTTTTTAAGCAATTTTGATATAAATTTATAATTAAATTTATAATTGAATTATTTTTTTTTTAAATAGAATTAAAATTATGTTAATTTTAGATCCTTAAAAGTTGATAATTGTTCCATTGTTATTCATAAACCAAACATTGTTTTGAAATATATTCTAAATGTTCTCTGAAAATTATTATTTGAACTAAAAATCATGAAAAATGTTCCCAGGAATCTTAAGAAAATTTTTGTATCATCTTGAAACCTCTCAAAATCCTTAAACAGCTTTACAATTTCATTTCATAATATTAAAAAAAAATTGTCAAATTATTTTTTGACAATTGTGGATGCCTTATGAAATCTTTTTTAATATTCTCTCTTAAAATTATTTTTTTTTAAATGAAAAGTTATTTTAAATTTTCCCAAGTATCTTAAGAAAAACTTTTTTATTATTTTGTTTTGTTTCTACACTTTTTTGGAATCTTTTCAAGTTTAAATTTATGTTTGAATCTTTTCAAAGCTTCTAAATATCTTTTCAGCTTGCGCGAATTTTGCCTAAAAGAATGTCAATGTTAATGTTCAAGTGTTATTTATAGAAAAAAATTCAACGATTTCACTTGCGAATAGAAAATTGTTTTAAAAGAACAATTAAAATTGTAACATTTGAAGATTAAATTCAGCTCTCAAAATGAATGGGTTAAAAATGGGTTATCCGGATCTTTTGGTACGGGAGAAAAGAGTTTATTTTCTTCATTATTGTCGTAGCTCGAGTTGCAAACAAGAGCTATTTACTTATATCCCATGTTTTCCACACTTATTATTTTGCACACACTTATCAAAAAATATATAATCTTCACTGTACTACACATTCTTTGACTTATTTTTATGAATTCCTCCGATAAAACTAATTTATATAATTAATTATAAGTTTCACCCATGCAACACAATACAAATATCAGCCGTCCTGATTGGAGCGCCAACTGTCGGATTAGTTCACCGGCCGGACGCTAAGAAAATCAGAAAAGTGGCGGCGATGCATGGGGCTGCCTTAAGGCCATGTAAGCGTAACCTCAAATTTTTTTTTACATCTTTTTCAAAATCAACTTACGTTCACACGAAAAGCGATATCGAGTTGAAAATTTTTTATAACAAAAGTTTTTTTTTGCTTTTTTCATACTTATACAAATTTAGGACCAGAGCCGCATTTCTTAGTGCTTCATATTTAGATTCCCAAATTTTCAACTCGATATCTCGTTTCGTGTGAACGTAAGCTGATTTAAAAAAAAACGTAAAAAAATTGAGTTTACGCTTACATGGCCTTAAGCAAAGTTATTATATATCTGAAAAAGCGAAAGGATCTATATGTACTGTGACAGGGTAATTCGTACCCCGCACAAATACAGTAAAAATTACCTGTCAAAACTAGGGGGTTAGGTCATTCGACCGAAACCAATACTTGCGAGACCACGGGGTTCCAATTTATAAAAAGTGTATTATTTCTTTTAATTTTTGGTTCGTATTATTTAGTTCATTTCATATTGCAACTCGAGTGGCAAGGGTGGATCAACCACCCCACTAGGGTTGCCACCTGCTCGGGCCTCGCCCGGCAGTGATGGGCCTAGAAGGTTTTGCCGGGCGGCCGGGCTTTTGAAAATTTTGCCGGGCCACCTCGTGGTCAGGATCGAAAAAGCAAAAATTAGCATTATGATTACTGAATCGCCACCACGAATCCACGATGGATTTGACCTCAGCAACTACAGTAGTGAGAATTGGCGAGAATTGATTTTGTTCATGATTTTAATGTTTACAGGACTTTTCAGCTTATTTTGTTGGTATCATGATAAGAAGTCAGTTGTCACCACTGTACCTTTGCAAATATTTAAAGTACTCTGCTGCACACAGCCCATTTTATGTATTTTATGTTCTATACATTCGTGCAGAATTTTCATGTTTGTTCGTTTTATTCGAGTCATGCTTGTGTAAAATTTGTATGTCTGTACCTTGTGATTAAGTGTTGATAGATACTTAAGGATTAATGCCAAAACAAAGTGACTGATAGTTTTCGTGCAAAATAATGGACAAAATGTGCAAATTTCTAATATATTTATACTACTTCATATTTATATTTTTGATGTAGTTCAAATAAATAAAATATTACGAAATTGGACTTTTTTTTAATTTCCCGCTTCTCACTGCTACCCCCCCCCCCCACAACACCACCATTATAATGTGCCGGGCGAGAGACCTGACCAAGGTGGCAACCCTACACCCCACACAACAATAATAACAACTCTCACCTGAAACGAGGGTGCCTGCAGTGGAGGGCTGCTGTGGACAGGGACTAAGAAGATGAGATTTTCCTGGCGCATGCGTAGTGGACGGAATTCCCGCACGTACAAGAGCGCTCGAAAAAAACTAGGATCAAGCTGGCGCAGAGAATCTGCGCGGTGAGCCGAGTCAGCCACCCCTGGACCATCGACTAGCGGGAGACCTCGAGGTTCTGCGTGGCACAGAACGCACCCCGACTATGCGCCACCACGCTGCGGTTACCGAACCTGGCGGTTGTCCTTTTCCTTCCTTCGTCCTCTCACTCTGTAGTTCTACGCTCGTACTCGAGTGGCGCTTCGACTCCTGTGAGAGGGAGAACGGGGACGCCACTCTGAAATTCATTCGTGATTCCAAGCTCCGAGTGAGTACCTCGTGGAGACCAGATGATACAATCTAAAAAGGAATATTAAATTAAAATATAATTTCTTTGTCTTAAACTTTAATTTCATCTTCGCGTTTCAAAGTCGTGTATCGAATCAGTAGACACACGCCGTTGAAATTTGTCAATTGGTGACCTCGGTCAAGCTCAAAACTTCCATTCGAGTCAGTGAGTCTCAATTTGAAATAAAATGTCAGTCTTTATTTTACTTTGATTTTGAGTGGGGCGAAGGCCCACCCTTCATGAATAATTGTATTCAGGCGTGTTAATCTTAAATTGAATGTCGACTCTTATTTTCACTTCCGTTTCGGAATGGGGCAAAAACCACTCATTCTAAAGTCATGAATTAAATGTAATCTTATCAATTGAATTTCTTACTCAAGTATATTGATGATTGATATAAAAATGTTAGATTTTCTCTGACTTCACCTCCCACTGCGTTCCCCCTTACTCCGCCACTCTACCGGAGCTAGTTGGAAAATAGACCATTGTCTCATTCTGAAGTATTAACATGATTTAAAGTGTTTCTTTTGGTAGTTTCAATCAAAGAAAACTATCTGGCGCCCTTCAGGCATTTCTTGGACTCATTCTGAGTCCGAGCTTTAGTGAAATCAATAAAAATTTTGGTAATCAGCAAAAACGCACTTACAGTACTTATTATGAAACAACTTTTGGACTCGTGTACCGGTGTTCCATAATGCATGTCCCTATTATGGAACAGCAGAGAAATTTGTTTGTTTAAAAAAAATTATTATTGCTTATTTTATATTATTTTTTTTATTACATCAAACTAAATAGTACAATGAACTTTTATTCCAATCTTTCATAGAGATAAATAAATTAAGTGAAAGGTTCCATTAAAATTGACAATTCTAACCTATAAAGGGCAGTTTTCGTGAATAAAGTGGATTAAATATCATTTTTGTTCAAAAATGTTTGTTATAGGGAATGAATTTTTATTTAGGTGGATGAAAAAGAAAAAAAATACTTGGTCAAAGTGAAGTTTACTTAAAATATCAGGCCAAGTAATCCTTACAAATTTTTTTTCCTCTTATTGTACCTAATAATAACTTCATGTGTTTTGTTGAATATTCGTCCTTTTTGGTGGAAAATTAATCTCCTTGGTTGAAAGTTCATAATTTTTCTTGAAAATCCAACAGTCTTTTTTAAATTTGTTTTCTCTGTGGACTGAAAAGTATGTTTTAATTGAAAACTCAACTATTCTTGAAAACTTGTCTTTTTTGGTTAAATTGAAGTATTTTTTATTCAAAATTGCAACCTTTTTTGGTTGAAATTTGAATGATATTACATTACCTAAAAGCCGATTGCTGTTTCCATGTAGGAAGTGAATTTGTTTCAAAGCTAGAACACTATATTTGGACATCAGTTTTAACGAATTTTGCAACTGAATTTTTTACCTTAACCCTAATTTAGGAAATCAGAATATCTCACAAAAAGAACATTGGCTTTGGTCAATAAGATAATGACTAGAGGTTGCATACAAATGTACTGCAATGACACACCAGAATATTCAGTTTTATCACTACTCAGAAAAATGCGGAATGTTTGTACTCTGGTCTTATCATTTAAGATTGTCCTTATTTATATTGGTAATTTTAATAATATAATATATCTATAATTTTGAGCTTTAGCAAATAAGAATTTGTCCGATTAAATCCTCATGCTATCGCAGTCTGAAAAATATTTGTTTTGAATCAAAAAAACCGAGCCCTTTTCTTAATTTTTTCCATTTAACAAACGATAACTTGGAAATGAGGAAAATCATTCTAAATTGAACCAAAATTTTTATTGAAGCAAAAAACCATTCCTTCGAATCGAAGAAACTTTTCTTTGTATCACAAAAACTTTGCATTGACTTAGAGTCAACATCATTTTTTCACATATCCAAAAATGACTGCAAAATGTAATTCAATCAAATTTTCTTTGAATCAAAAATCTTTTTTCTCAATGCTAAATTAAACACTCAAACAAATACTTTACTTGAATTAAAGAAATCATTCATTGATCACATTTTTTCATTTGTCTAAAAATAACTTCAAAATTTAAAAAATCGTTTTAAATTCAACAAAAATTTGTATTTGAACAAAAAACTATTTCTTTGAAATAAAGGAGTTTCTTTGAATCAGAGAAACTTTCATTTAACTGTGAGCAAATTAATATTATTCTTTAATTCGGAGAAATTGTTTCTAAATCGCGGAATATTTTTTCTGAGTGCAATTTCTATTTTTCCCCTTAAACTAAAAATAAGATATTGTGCTGAAAATGTGCGAAAATGAAATGAAAGACTTGTTATAAAGAATGTTCACTAGCTTGTACATTTTTTTATAAAAAAAAAATTAGGTAAAATATAAAAAATATGAGTTTCAAAGTATTTGGAAAAATCAACATTAGACAAAAAAATTTTGGGAAAAAATTATAGTCAATCAGAATTGAGATATGTAATTAATGATTCTAATTCATATTTCATGTACGTATTAAAATTCAGCAATTTCTTGTTCTTCATAAAGAATTAAGTTCAAAGTTCAATTATTCGCACTCTTATTACGGAAGACGTTCCGGACCCGACAATTAATAAAATTAATTATTATAAACAAATTAGGTGGATGTATCAATGAAAAATGCAACGTAATAGTCATTTATATGTGTAGTTATCTTCAATTTAAAAAACATGTTTGGGTAACATGTTTGTGAACGTTTCAACATTTTGTTTGCAAACTTGTTTGTTTCTTTTCCAGCAAAATTAATTTTAAACTGAATCGTTGAATTTGCAATCAAGAAGATGAATTTTTAACGAAGAAGATTAATTTTCTATCAAAAAAGGCGTATTTTCAACCAAATGGATAAATTTTCAATTAAATAGTTGAATTTCGATCTGAAAAATAAAATTTTTCAACCAAAGTTAGTCAACTTGGTGGGGGGGGGGGGGGGGGTCAGAGGTAAATCTTACATTATCCAAAAAAAGGAATTTTTAGCCAAATAATTGAATTTTCAACAAAAAATTAATGCTGGAACAAGATTTTATTGAAGAGTGGAGAAGATATGGCGATTTACTTATTTTGAAAATCTGTTTTTTAAATAAAACTTTTTTCATTAACATAATTTGAAGTTGTTACAGAAATATAACAGATTCCTTGGTTCGAGGCAAATCGATTGACCTATAATATTAATACATTTTACCAAAGAGGAGGGAAGTTATGGTAATTTATATATTTTGAAAATCGGTTTTTTATAGAAAAAATCGAATCCAAGAAACTTTTCTTTGTATCACAAAAACTTTGCATTGACTTAGAGTCAACATCATTTTTTTACATATCCAAAAATGACTGCAAAATGTAATTCGATCAAATTTTCTTTGAATCAAAAATCTTTTTTCTAAGTGCTAAATTAAACACTCAAAAAAATACTTTACTTGCATTAAAGAAATCGTTCATTGATCACATTTCTATCTTTAAATTGATCAAAATGAAGGCTTTGGTTTGTCCATTATTGAAAAAAATAACTAGTGCTTCCTCTATGAGGAAGCACATGCATTTCCTAACGGGAAGCAAAGTGCTCTTGAAATGAGCACCATATAATTATAAATACGAAAAAAGATTTCACGGCTAGTTTTTCTCTTTTTACAGGATCAACAAGTTCACAAATTCCTCCTCATGGATTTGGTTTTGATCGAGGAACTGCTTTTGGACCTCCTCTTGGCAGAGACTATAGAGGTTCTTCTCATGGCAGATGGTATGGAAGACCTATTGGCGGACATCATGAAGATCCTTCTCTTGGCGGACCGTATATGGGACCTTCTCTTGACGGACCGTATATGGGACCTTCTCTTGGCGGACCATATATGGGACCTTCTCTTGGCGGACCATATATGGGACCTTCTCTTGGCGGACCGCATATGGGACCTTCTTCGCAAATAGAAACTCCCACTGGCGGACTGTATGGAGATCCTTATACTTACATCGCACATAATGTACGTCCTCCCACGACAAGTTCTAGTCATCGTATCGAAAACCCTCTTCCTTCTTATAAACCTGGTCCATTTCCTGATGGAATGCTAGCTATCAGTCCCGTCGTGAATCCGAACCTCCTACTTGAATTCAAAACATACTCTTTTCCTGCTGATAAACTAATCCAGATGCAAACAGATACAGGTATGGAAAAGTTACCAAATAAAAGCAAACATGTATTAGCAACAGAAAGCTGTGAAGTTTTTGCTATAGTTGATAATAAACGAGTTCCTCGTCCGATATATAAAGATCCTTCAGATGGAAAACGGATGAAAATAAACATGAAAACAGTATTCGTTAGTGAAATGACGGATAAAGAAATAAATGAATGTCCAGTAAACCGATCAATCAGCGACAAGGACTTTATTGCAGTGAATATAAATCAACGTTCAAACTCACATGGTACGCATGGCTGAATCACAGAAAAACATATCCACGTCCTCCACCTGTTAAGACAATGTTGTTATTCGTTATTTGGACAAACTAAAAATTAAATAGTAAATAGCAGATAATTTATAATAATAAAAAGTTAAGGCCCTTACTGGAAACCCACAGTGCAAGCGCAGCTTCGATGTTCGATCCACGATAGTGAACTTTTACATAGTGAGCGCGAGCCAATCGCACAAAGCCCCTCCCTTGCCAAGCGATACTTGCGGTTAAACGGAAGAGTGAGAGCACGAGCCAATCCGCATGAGCCCACTTGCCTGCGTCGTGAGTGGTGCGTTGCCGCCAAAGCAACGTCCATAAAATTTCAGGTCGCGGGACCAAGTCGACCAGATCCCTGAAGGCTTTCGACCACGCGACCTGTCCACTTGCTACATAACTTCTGAAGCAGAGCAATTAATCTATTCTCTAGGATAAGATGCGAACTTTCATGTATATAGTTTTAAAAATAAACTTTAAAATTCAGTCTTTAATCGCTATGATTTTATTCTTTGTTATTTTGTTATTTGGCGCATACTAGTTACTTAAGATAAAACTTTCACTCAAAACAAAGTTGTTTAACAAGTTGTTGAATAACCAAGCAGTTGAATTTTCAACCCAAAAAGACGAGTTTTCAACAATATAATTAATATTGGCAACGAAATAGTGATTTTCAACAACAAAAAACCGCTTTTATAGAAAATGGTTGAATTTTTAACTAAAGAAAAGTGATTTGCAACTTAATCTATGAAGATTCAAAAAAAAAATTAATTTTGAACAAAATTGTTTAACTTTTAATACAAAATAATGAGGTTTTAACAAAATTGTTTGATTGTCAACCAAATAATAAAATTTTTGACCAAATGGTTGAATTTTTAACCAAAAAGATGAGTTTTTGAAAAAAATGATAAATCTTGAATGAAACAAATGAACTTTTGACAAATTTTAGTTCAGCTTTTAACCAAATGGTTGAATTTAAAAATTAAGGAGAATATAGTCTTCAATTAAAAATAATCGACTTGAGTCAAAACACGAATTTTTGATAAACTAGTTGAATCTCACAGTAAAAAAAAAATTAACTTTCATCAAGTAGTTGTATTTTTAATCAAACGAGAATTAATTTTTACCAGAAGAGATAAAGTTTCAACAAAAGACTTGAATTTTGAAACAAGAAATTTAAACAAAAACTATAACTGTTTAACAAAATTGTTGTATTTTCAACAAAATAATTAAATTTTTAACCAAAAAAGATTAAACGTCTACCAAAAGAGACGAATTCTTTAACCCATGAGAGGAATTTTCCAGAAAATAATTTAATTTTCAGCTGAAACATTTTAATTTCCATTTAAAGAATTGCATTTTCAACCAAAAAGGATTAAATTTCGACCAAAAGAGATGGCCAAAAAGATCATGTTTCTAGAAAAAAAAACAGTTAGATTTTCAACAAAATAGAATACGTTTTAAAAAAAATTTTGAATTTTCAGAGAAAAAAGATAAATTAAAGGTCAAAGCATCGACAACTGTAATTTGGTGATTGTGAATTCTCTTTTTTTTAGGCTCCTTCGGCCTTAACAAACGCATTCTCATCACGTATTTCGTGTTTTGCACTCGATTTTGTCTAAAATTTTGCATTAAATTTTATTCTCAGCATATTGTGTCGTTTTTACATAAATTTAATTTGTTTATTTCCAATGTTATTTTTTACAATTTAAACTGAAAATACGCATCCTAGACTAAAGTTGTTTTAAGAAAATTTGTAGATATAATTTAGGCGAAAATTTTTTTTAAATAAAATCTTATTGTAGCTTGTGTCCTTTTTCCAAAAAGGTATTTTTTTTCTTTTCAATATATTTTTATAACAAGAGTTCATAACAAATTTGTAGATCTGTTTTGGTTGAACAACTTTTGTCTCTTCATTTTTTTTCGTCTCTTATGTCGTTTTTCCAAAAGTGTGATTTTTTTCTTTTGAATCTTGTTTTTTACGATTAAAAGAAAATCTATTTGTTTGATCTGAAAATTACGTGCAAAAAATGTTTAGATCATTTTTTAAAGTTTTAAATTCAAAAGTTTTCGACCCGGAAAAACTCCTATTTACTTATTTACACTCTAAATGGAAAAACAAGAATTTTTCACTAACTTCTTCGATTCAACCTTCACCTCATTCACGTTAAAAATAATCTTTTTGAAATGTGTGTTTAAAAAGATATTAATTTCGTGAAGAAATTAACTTGACAACATAAATTCGAAAAAATAATTTTTCGACTGTCACATTTATTTATTATTAGGCATCCATCTTTGTTAAACAAATAAGTATTTTATACGGAATAAAAATTTTGAATAACAATTTATTTTTCAGGGTTATTTGTTTATTTGTTTTTAGGATTTTAAAATATAATTTTTCTATGTTTCTTGAGAAAATTTGAAGAAAACTTTTATTCAACTCAAAAGATATTTGGAAATTGTGGAAGTTTGAACGAAAATTAAAAATGTTTTATGAATTATTCCTAAAATTTCCTTAAAATCTTCTAGATTCTTTTTTGACAATTTTGAAAATCTTATGAATTGTTCTAGAATCTTTTAAAATATTCTGTTAAAATTAATTTTTCAACATAAAAAATGACTTTAAATTTTCTTAGGAATCTGCAGAAAATAGTTGTATTATTATCTTAAAACCTTTAAAAATCCTTAAAAAGCTTCTGTAGCTTTTATTTGGAAATCCGAAAAAAAAATTTTAATAATTTTTTTAAAACTTCTATATATTTTCTAAAATGATTAGAATTTTTCCTAAAATTTGTGAAAAATGTTATAAAATCACAAAAATTTCCTTCAAATTTTCCAGATTGTTTTTTGACAACATAAAAAATCTTTTGAAATGTTTTTAAATCTCCTTAGTTATTATCTTAAAATTATTGTTACTGAATTAAAAATCATTTTAAATTTTCACATGAATCTTGAAAAAAATGCTATTCTTTTCAAATCCTTAAAAAATTTAAGAGTCTTCTAAATTTTTTATTCAAAATCTTGAAAAACCTTTTTTCTTAATTTTTGTGAATCATTTCAAATTTAATGATATTTTCAAATTGTTTAAAAACTTGCACATATCTTTCAGAATGATTCTAATTTTTCCTAAAATTTGTGAAAAATATTTCAAAACTGAAAAATTGCCTGAAATTCTTCCAGATTTTTTTTGATAATTTTAGAAACCTTTTTAAATGTTTTAGAATCTTTTCTTGTACGAACATTTTTTTTTGCATCAAAATTGCTATCGTACACTAGGTTGGTCCAAGAATGGATTGAAAAGTTTTTTTCTGCTTGTAGGGTAAAAAAAACCCATAAGTGAAAAATTGGGCTTCAGATTTATAAGATTATTCAAAGAGAATATCATCGAAAATAATAAAAAATAATCAAAAGTGGATCAAAAGTGAAAAATTAAAAAAAAAACGCAACTTTTTGCTCTATTCTCAGACAAATATGCTAGAAACAATAATGAGTTTATGTGAACATGTAAAAAAATGATGTAAAAATTAAATTATCCGTATAAAGTAGTATATTATGTGTTGAAAATAATTTTTTATTTAAAAAGTAGAAAAAAAATCATAATTAGCTCTAAAAACTCGCAAACGCAATTTTTTATTTGATGGCGGTTTTCTGAGACCCCAAAAAGAAACTTATGGGAGTGATATTTCAAAAGTAATTTTTTATTCGCATTCCATGGCTAATTGTGAAGGCAATCGTTGAGATTCAACTCGATTCACCTCATATTGACGATTCTGAATAAAATTTACAAAAACGTATTTTTTCTTATGGGAAATACGTGTTAAACCTCACGGGGCTTGCGAAACTTCTATATATATATATATATATATATATATAAAAAAAGAAATTTTCGTTGATTTGAACAACTTTGGGAGGGATATGCATGAAAATTCGAAGAAAAAAATTTGGACCTCCCTAATTGACACCATAGTATACTTTGTTGTAAATAAAAAAAAAAGATGATGTTTCTTTCTCTATATATGTGAATTTAAAAAAAAATCTTTTTTACAGACTTTAGTTCCTTAAATTATGACCTCAGACTTGTTTTTGAAAACAATTTTGGAAACACTTTGCTTCCCGCTAGCAAATGTATTTTCTTCCTCATAGATTTACAAAAAATACAAAATTACAAAATAATACCAAAAAAAATTTCAATACAAAGACAAATCAAATTTTGTATTCGAAATGATAATTTTTCGAGCTGGAAAAGGGAAGGGAGAAGTTCTGTCGTACCCCATACCTTTCCCAGCTATATTATTTCTTTACAAAAATTGTTAGAATTATTCTATTTGAAAATTTATGATCAAAAAATATTTTCTATTCATGCGTCACTTTTGAATTATGTCGATGAAAAAAGTTTTTCGTTTGAAACAGATGATTCAAATATTAAAAATGAACATAACTTCCTTAATCTTCAATAAAATGTATGAATATTATAGGTCAATCGATTCGTCTTGAATCAACACAACTTTTCTATTCTCGCATCAACTTTAAATTATTAGAATGAGAAAATTTTTACTATAAAAAACCGATTTAAAAAATATATAAATTACCATAACTTCCCTACCATTTCATAAAATTTATTATAATTGTAGGTCAATCGAATCGTCTCAAAGCGAGGAGTCTTTTATATTCTTGCATCAACTTTGAATTATGTTGAAGAAAAAAGTTTGACTGTAAAAAACCAATTTTAAAAATATATACATTACCATAACTTCCCTACTCTTTAATAAAATGTATTAATATTATAGGTCAATCGATTTGTAGCGAACCAAGGCATCTTTTATATTCCTGCATCAACTTTGATTTATAATAATGAAAAAAGTTTTCCTTTGAAGAACCAATTTTCAAAATATATAAATTACCATAGCTTCCTTACTCTTCAATAAAATGTATTAATATTATAGGTCAATCGATTTTTCTCGAACCAAGGAATCTTTTATATCCTTGCATCAACTTTGAATTATTCGAAGAAAAAAATTTTTCTATAAAAAACCGATTTTCAAAATATATAAATTACAATAACTTTCCTACTCTTTAATAAAATGTATTAATATTCTAGGTCATTCGATTCGTCTCGAATCAACACATCTTTCCTGTTCTTGCATCTGGACAACTGCTTAGAACATTCTATTAGACATTTTTTAATTAAGGAAGGTTTAATTAAATGAATTAAAAATTATTTGCAATTTTTACCATTACAAAGCTTCCTCCATGAGGAAGCAAAAGAATTTCACAGACTTTAGTTTTTCTAAATTATGACCTCAGATTTATTTTTGGAAACAAGTGAGGTGAAATGGATTACATTCGTAAAGAATGACTTGTTTTTTTTTTCATTTTTAGAAAAATAAGATGTAAAAACGTTATTCTGGTGGAGGTGACGAACATTATTGATAAGTATAACAATAATGCCTTCTTATTAATTTAATAAATTTGAAATAAGTAATCATATTTTTATCAAGAAATTAATAGCATTCCGTAATTTAATTTATTGAATATTTGGACTAATTGAGTTAGTAATTTTCTACTTATCGTTAGTTATGTTAGTTTTAGTTTCTATGCAGAAATTGAAATTATAAACGTAAAATATTTTATTTTGACATTGGTTATAATAAATTTATCAACTAACTATCTTACTTTAAAACTCATGCAGGAAATAAAAACGTCTGACAAAAACAACCTTTTCTACTGTCAACAAGATAACGACTATAGTATATATACGTACTCTACGGAAGTACCAGAATATTCATTAGTTGCACTTTTAACGAAATTCTTCATTAATAAATTATTCAGTTTTTTCTCTGCCCAGAAAAAAAATGAAGATTTTTTATATTCTGTTGTTGGCATTGGCGATTGTCCTTAATTCGATTGGTAATTATAATAATATAATATATCTATAATTTAATGCTTCCGCTAATTAGAATTTTTCCAATTTAATTCACATGCTATTCCATGCTCAGAAAAATGTTTGCTTTGAAATTATGAAAAGTTTTCTTTATCTTAGTTTTTTATATTAATCCCAAAATAACTTTAAAATTAAATAAATAATTTCTATCCTATACTGCATAAAAAATAGGTGTAACGAAATTAACAAAAATCTCGCACTCATTTTTATTGACTACCTGATTGGTTGTATATGTGAATGTGAACTTAAGTACCTGTTTTCAGTTTTTTATTTTTTATTTTTCATTTTCAAGGATTTCGTTAATCGTAATTTCCAAATTAGGAATTTTCATTCCAAAAATTTATTTCTAAAAGATTTATTTTTATTCGATAAGTGACAAGTTTTCCAGTATTTTATAACTAATTATAAATTGTCTAAACAATTACTATTTTTAAAAATAATTTTTTGGTTTCGTCTGTAGATCGTTAAAAAGTTTAGAAAATGAAAGAATTTTTTTCCCACATATCTTAAACAAAGAAATATTAGTTTTACCATTCGTTAATTCCAGAAAATACTAACTTTTCACGATTTGGTGGAACAAATTATACAAATAGAAATTTTTTAAACAATTAGAAAACCGTTTACAAATACTTTAGAAATTGTTGTTGATTATTATTATTATTGTTTTTTATTTTTTTTCAACTGTTTTTAATTTAAAACAAAAATATTTTTGGATTAGAATATCAACTATTACATTTTTTGCTAAAAATTCTTCTTTTTTCGTTCAAAATACATCTACTTGGTTAAAAGTTGAACTATTTTCTTGAAAAGTCATTTCTTTTATTGAAGTATTCATCATTTCAGTTAAAACTTGTCTTTTTGAGAAAAAAATTAATCTTCCTAATCCAAAATTCATGTATTTGGTTAAAATTTGAATGGTCTGGTCGAAAATTTACTTTTTTGTAGAAAATCCATATTTTCGGGTTAAAAAAATATTTCTTTTTTTTAGAAAATTCGTATTTCATAGAAAATATTTGATATTTTTTGGTTGAAAATACAGCTGGATAAAAATTAATCTTTTTTGGTTGAGAATTCAACCATTCTATTTGACAGTTTGTCCTTTTTGGACAAATTCAACTTTTTTTTTCATTTGAGATAAAAATATTTTTTGATTAATATATGAAAGATTACATATTTCGTTCAGAATGTAACTTTTTTAGTTGAAAATTCTAATATTTGTTTGAATATTAACTTCTTCATTGAAATTTTGGTTTTTCCTATCTAAGGTTTCCAAAAATCTTGTGGAATATTCTCAAGTTTCTTAGAAAGATTATATTTATATAACCTTAAGAACAAATATACAAATTAATCTAAAAATACATAGGTATTCGAAATTTTTTTTTGTATTCGAAATTTTTATTTTGTACTCCAAATTATTTCTCTCCTCGAAAAAAGAAACTACACTAGTCCATTCTAAAAAAAAACGAAAATTTTAAAAATTGCTTAATCATTGTTCTTGATTACCTGATTGGTTGCATAGTACGTGAATATGACTTTGAGTAGCTGTTTTCAATTTTTTTTAATCTTCTGGAATTTTTTTTAACGATATTTTAAAATAAGAAATTTTAATTCGAAGAATTTATTTTTCGAAGAGAAAAATCAATTAAATTAATTAAATTAATTTAATTGATCATATTTTATTTATTAAGTAAATTAAATTTCATTGAAATTTCCAATTAATTTTATTTGATGATGTAATCATTTCTGACTGCTTTTAAACATTATTGATAAAAGAGAAAATTTTAATTGCAAATATTTTTTAATATTGAGAAATAAATCTGCTCTCAACATTCTGCTATCACATTATAATTGTTGGTCGTCTAAAAGAACCCCTCCGTTTTTTGAGTTGGCCCCTCGTTTTAGTACGCATACTTACACAGCAAACAGCCGATAGGTTTAGTAATTATTACTCTCTGGTTTAATATCTTATTTTAAAATATTTTGAATTCACGGATTTCAAGGAATTCACAGAATTTACAGAATTCACGGAATTTAGGGAATTCAAAAAATTTGGACAAACACAACAAAATGATCCTATTGGAATTCCTAGAAACACAAAAAAAAATTTGTTTTCTTTTTTGTTTTAACTTGATTATTGGACGTTAAATGGGATTTTGAATTTGATTTTAATCTAATTTAAAATTCTTAAATTTAAATTCAAAGAATTCAAAGAATTCACAGAAAGCAAGTAAATTCCGGAATTCAAGAAAGTCACAGAATTCAATGAAGTCAAAGGATTCGAGGAATTCACAAAATTCAAGGAAGTCACGGAATTCACAGAATTCAAGGAATTAACGGATTCAAAAAAATTTACGGAATTGGCGAAATACACGGTATTCAAGCAAATTGTGGAATTCGAAAATTCACGGAACTCACGAAATACACGGTATTCGAAGAATTCAAAGAATTACCAGAATTCAAGTAAATTGCGGAATTCAAGAAATTCACGGAATTCAAGGAATTCACGGAATACGCGGAATTCGAGGAATTCAAAGAATTCAAGGAACTCATAGAATTCAAGTAAATTCCGGCATTCAAAAAAGTCACGAAATTCAAGCAATTCACGGAATTCAAGGAATTCACAGAATTCACGAAATTGAAGGAATTCACGAAATTGAAGGAATTCACGGAATTCATGGAATTCACGGAATTCGAGGAATTCGAGGAATTCGAGATTCGAGGAATTCAAGAAATTAAAAGAATTCGCAGAATTCACGGAATTCACAGAATTCAAGAATTTCACGGAATTTAATTGAATTCCGTGAATTCGTTGAATAGCATGAATTCATTGATTTCCGTGAATTTAGTGAATTCCGTGAGTTCGTTAAATTTCGCGAATTCGTTGAATTTCGTGAATTCCTCTAATTCCTTGAATTCTGTGAATTTCGTGAATTCCTTGAATTCCGTGAATTCCTTGAATTTCACGAATTCCTTGAAATCCATGAATTCCTTGAAATCCATGAATACCTTGAATTCCATTAATTTCTTGAATTCCGTGAATTCCTTAAATTCGGTTTATTCCTTGAAGTCCGTAACTTCCTTGAATTCCGTAAATTCCGTGATTTCTTTGAATTCCTTAAATTGCGTGAATTCCTTGAATTATGTGAATTTCTTGAATTCCGTGAATTCGTTGAATTCCGTAAATTCCGTGAATTCCTTCAACTTCTTGAATTCTGTGAATTCCTTGGATTCCATGCATTCCTTGAATTGCGTGAATTCCGTGAATTCCATCAATTCCTTGAATTCCGCGAATTTCTTGAATTCCGCGAATTTCTTGAATGCCGTGAATTCCTTGAATTCCACGAATTTCTTGAATTCCGTGAATTCCACGAATTCCTTGAAATCCATAAATTCCTTGAATTCCTTGAAATCCATGTATGTATATGAATACCATTAAGCAATTTCCCTTTCAGGGTAGGCCTGACACTACCCGATTCGGGTAGTGTTTCTAGGTGGATAGTTTTCTTGTAGTTATAAATAGCTGCAAGTGTGGGCTCACCACACCCACGATGTGCCAACAGCACTCAGTATTCTTGAATGGTCACCCATCCAAGTACTAACCGCGTCCAACACTGCTTAACTTCAGTGATCTGACGAGAACTGGGTTTTTCAGCGTGGTATGGCCCTTTGAATTCCTTGAATTCCATTCATTCCTTGAATTCCTTGAATTTCTTGAATTTCGTGAATTCTTGAGTTCCGTGAATTCCTTGAATTTCGTGAATTCTGTGAATTTCTTGGATTCCGTGCATTCCTTGCATTTCGTGAATTCCGTGCATTCCTTGAATTCCGTGAATTCCATGAATTTCTTGAATTCCGTGAATTTCTCGAATTCCGTGAATTTCTTGAAGTCCGTGAATTCCTTGAATTCCGTGAATTCCTTAAATTCGGTTTATTCCTTGAAGTCCGTACATTCCTTGAATTCCTCGAATTCCTTGAATTCCGTGAATTCCATGAATTTTCGTGAATTCCTTGAATTTCGTGAATTTCTTGAATTCCGTGAATTCCGTGAATCCCTTCAAATTCTTGAATTCTGTGAATTTCGTGAATTCTGTGAATTCCTTGGATTCCGTGCATTCCTTGAATTCCGTGAATTCCATGAATTTATTGAATTCCTTGAATTCCGCGAATTTCTTGAATTCCGTGAATTCCGTGAATTCCCTAAATTCGGTTTATTCCTTGAAGTCGGTAAATTTCTTGAATTCCTCGAATTCCGTGAATTGCTTGAAGTCCGCAATTTCCTTGAATTCCCTGAGTTCCGCGAATTTCGTCAATTTTGTGAATTCCGTGAATTCATTGAATTCCGCCAACTCAAAAAACGGAGTGGTTCTTTTAGACGATCACTCCAAGGAGGTTTTTTTAACATGCAGGTATCGAGTTACACGAAACTTTTATTTCACAATAAAAATTATTTTTTCCCTCGTATTATGATTTAGTTAAATTTTTTTTCTTTCCTGACTGGAAAATATTTTTTGGTTGAAATTTCATCTATTTTGTTGAAAGCTAGTCCCTTGCGGTGTAAAATTATTCTTCTTAATAAAGAAAATCATCAATTTAGTTGAAAATTAACATTTTTGTTGGCTGTTCATGTTTTCGTGATAAAAAATTTAACTGTTCCGTAGAAAATTCGTCTCTTTTGGAAAAAATTTCATATTTTTCGTTAAAACTGCACCTGGTTAGAAATGAATCTTTTCTGTTTGAAATTTAAATTACATATTTTTTTCTTGAAATATGGATTTTACATATTTTGAAATTTCGTCCAAACTTCTCAAAGTGGTAAATAACTTTTAAACTAACTCAAACTTTTCCTAAAATTTGGTAAAATCCTGTAAAATAAAAAAAATTATACTCTTTGAATCTTCTTTTTCAATTTTTTCAATAATTTCAGGAAAATTATATTTATATAGCCTCAAAAACAAATTAGCAAGTAAACTTAGAAAATAAATAGTCAATGTATATTTTGATTATGTAGTAAATATTATTTTTTTCCTCAAAACGAAAAACTACACGTGCGCGCAGCTCGCGATTGATGATGCTAGTTCAATTAAAGAAAAAATGCCATTAGAACAAAAAAAAAAAATTTCTTTGGCTGAGAGCCAATAAATATTATTCTTCAATTCGAAGAAATTTGCTTCAAATCAAATCATCTTTTCTCTGATGCTAAATTGAATACTCAATCCAGTTTTTGTAGTCAATTAAAAAAACAGTTTCTTTATCATAATCTTTTTTTCATTTATCAAAAAAACAACTTTAAAATAAAGTAGGTGCTTTAAAATGAGTAGAAATTTTGTCTGGGGTAAACCATTCTGACTGAATCAAAAGAAATTCCTTTATATTAAAGAAATTTTCTTTAACAGGAAGCTAAGAAATATTTTTCTTTATTTCAATGAAATTTTCTTTGACCCAAATAATTATTTTCCTGAGTGTAGTGTAGAATGTGTGCGTGCCTTTGTTCAGTAGTTTTGATTTATATTTTACGCACCAATTAAAATTCGTTTATTTTTATTTCTTCTTACAGAATTAACAACACAATTCGGTGGTGAAGCATATAACTTTCGGCCAGCAACTGCTCCTCGCAGGAGATGGTTTTGCGGTTTGTGTGGATCTACAAAGTCTTATGTGTCTCCTGTCAAAAAACCACGTCCTTCTAAATCAACCTAGTCCTTTTTCTCATGGAATACTATTTATCAGGCCCGTCGTCTATCTGAACCAGCTACTTAAATTGAAAAAAAATACGTTTTTCCTGCTGATGAACTAATTGAAACGAAATCAGATTGTGGCATAGAACAGTTACCAAACAAGACCAACTACTTATTTGCAACATCCCGTTGTGACGATTTTGCAATAACGTACAATGAAAACTTCTGCGTCTGATATATAAAGATCACTTTTATGGAAAACAAATTAAAAGAAACATAGGAAGCCAAAACTTTAGTGAAACGATGCCGAAAGAAATCAAGAAATATCCAGTAGACCAATCAATCGGAAAAAAGGATTTTATTACTGTATATGCAAATGACCGTTCACCACAACCTCGTATCGAGGATTGAATCACAGGAAAATCGATCCGAGTCATCTATCTGATATCTGATAAATTATTCTAATGGTTTTATATTATACAATAAATATTTATAGTTATAAATTATACTCAGGAAACAGTTAATCCTTTCCTCGAAACCCACAGCGCAATTGCGGCATGGCTGTTCGTTCCACGATTATAAACTTTTACTTAGGGAGCGCGAGCCAATCGCACAATACTCTCCCAGCGACCTTGACAAAGCGAACCTCGATAGTAACCGTGAACATGGCGAGCGCGAGCCAATCGAGTGACCCCTGGACGTAAGAATAGGAGGGGACTCGCCATGTAGTGGGGTGGTTGCAGCAAGCCAGAAGGTCCATCATCCTGGCCGGCTAAATCGGTATTGCGGGAGAATAAGCAGACTGTTCTCCTTCTCTCACTGACTCCCGATTATTTTTCAGACCAACATAGTCCAAACCCCTCCCTGATGTGACACCGAACCCTGCGTCAGAGTTTCCAAGCATTGAGGCTAGTCCCCTCCTATTCGTATGACCATCACGTGACCCCACTCGTCTGCGTCGCAAGTGGTGCGTCGCCACCGAATGAAAGTTCATTAAAATTCCAATTGCGAGAGTAAGTCAGTTAGATCCCTCCGGACTTTCGTCCAAGCGAATTCTTCCCTTTCTACAACATCTCTAACGGAAAGCAATTACCACATTGTCTAGAATGAAATTCGAACTTCCATGTAAGTAAAACTAAAAATAAACTTTTTCCGTCTCTTATCACTTTGCTTACTTGTGTTACAGCCTAATTCCCTTTTCTTTAAACATGAAGTAAAGAAGGCAGTCCAAGACAACAGGCTGACCTTTCAAAGTCAAGAAAACTTTTATTTTTTTGTATTTTGATAAAATAAATATTAAATAGTATTGACTGGATTAGTTACTATAATAATGATTATATAACATTTCATTTTGTTTGCAGGACGAATTAGTTAATTGAAATAAAATTTGGAGTTACAAGGGGAGGTGCGTTTAGCCGATTCGACTGGGGCTTTATTGGGTGAAAGTCTATCCAAATCTATTGGGTGCGTATTTTTTCTTTTGATTCAATGAGATTAAGTTCCCGAGATATCGCGGTTTGAGTAATTACGTTTCCACTTCAGAGCCCGCAAAAAGGGAGGATATGAGGAGGCCCCAAGAAATGCCCCCTTGTGTGGGATATAATGCACGCAAGTAAAAGTATGGTGTGTGAGAAAAAACTCGCGCGTAAAGAAAAATCACAAAAGGTGAGAAATTATTTCGGATAAGAAAATATGAAAAGAGGAAAAAGGTTGGTGAGATCAAAAATTGAGCTTGTAAGTTGTTCAGGGGTAGCAGGTTGGCGTATCAGTCGAGACAAGTCTCCGCAACACGTCGATGCCCCTTCCCCGGCCTACGTGACCTATTTCCTAAGAAAGCCTTTTGACGTCGCATGTTTGCGAAGATAAACATAATTATTTTTCCTTAGAGACAAGGAATATGTTCAGAAGGTGATATTGAGGCAGATCAATAAAATTTTTCATCATTCTTATCAGAAATGGGCAGGTTCATCTAAGTCCCATAGCACTGAGGTTATGTAATGTAACATAGTGTCCTGTACCCTTGAATTTAATCCTCTCTTATGAGACCAGTTTCCGCCATATAGGCATTTATTGCCGTATAGGGGATGTCTACAAAATCATCTGGTTCACAGAAAGGCTGACAAGCACATCACAGTCGCAAAGAATGTGATGTGGTGTCTCCTCACGGAAGCCGCACTTTCGATATGGAGGATCTTTCTCAATCTAAATGATAGTCAGGTACTTCTTTAAGCGGCAATGGCCCGTGAGTATTTCAACCACCATTTTCACCTATCTTCTTTTCATGTTTGGGAGGTTTTTAGACTTTCCTAAACATGGTTCTTTGATAAACTTTTTAGAGTGTATCATACCTTTAGCCACCTTCCAATACCTCGCGTGTTCCTCTAAGAGCAACTTTTCGATGGCACGCTTGGACGAAGCATACGAACCTCCACAGTATAGTTCAGGTCCATTGAGGGCTTTTGTAGCCCTGTCTTCAGCCAGCATATCTGCTTTCTCGTTACCTTCAATGTTCTCATATCCAGGAACCCAGATGGAGTTGACCCAGTTTTTTTCGGACACTACGAGAAGCTCTTGCAGGCAACTCCATACAAATCTGGATGTAAACTCTTCCGATTGGAGAGCTCTCAATGCAGCTTGACTATCGGAGCATATGTAAATGTGATGATTAACAAACCCGCTATATCCGCTCCAGAGCCAAGAGAGTCCTCAGAGCCGTCTGTATATCAGACGTGTCATCCTGTTGTAAATTGATTGCTTCTTCTCTGGCCATCATGCCAGTCCTCCCTTTTCGGAAAGATCACCTTAAAGGGCTTCATGAACGTTTATCTCTCCGAACCTCTTTTAGGGAAAGTCTGTGTACCGCCGCTGCAGCCCTCTGACTAATTAGAAGGTGCAGTGGTGGCATACCTAAGATGAACTCCAATGCCGCTGTTGGGATTGCTCTCATTGGTCCAGTAATTTCCAGACGAAAGACCCTTTGTAGGCTCTTCAGCTGTTTTCTGGAACTAACCAAACTGGTTCTTGGTACCCTGATCAATGAGGCATAGGTTATAATTGGTCTAATGATTATCGTATATAACCAGTAGACTACCTTGGGCTTTGAGTCCCCAGGTTTTTTCAATTGCGTTTTTGTAAGCCCAAAAGTCTGCTTTGGCCTTTTTTACTACCGCATTAACATGTAGTTTCCAGGTTAGCTTAGGGAGGAAGATGACTTCTGAATACTTAGCTGGTGTGGAAAAGTCGGCCTTCTTGCTATAGAATTTAGAATCCATGAGATCAGGTAGTTTCCTGCGTCTCGTGAAAACCAATAATTTAGTTTTATGTGGGTTAACAGACAGGCTACGGTTGTTGCACCAATCATCAAAAATGTTGAGAGCACTTTGCATGAGTTCGACTAAAGTTCCCTCATGTTTTACTGTTACTAGGATAACAAGGTCATTTACACATCCTTGTGTATAACTACCTGATTTATTTAACCTACGAATCAAATCATCAATGAAAAGTGCCCACAGAGTGGTGGATAAAACTCCTCCTTGCAGGCATCCCCTTTTCATCTTTGCTCTCATATTGAAACCGTGGACCGAAGACTGGACAATCCTGCCGCATAGCATGAAGCGCAACCACCTGTTAACAGTGGTGCCTACACCACGTTCCTCAGCAGAACTGAATATAGATTCCGGAGGGGTGTTTCTGAAGGCAGCCTCTATGTCAAGAAATGCTGCTCTACCTACACCCCCTGTTCGTCCTGCTTCTTGAATGCGGGAGGTGAATGCCTGAAACGCGTCAATAGTGCCTTTCTGTGAGGCTAACTGATTACCATGAAGGGGTTTATTCGGTAGGATTTCCTCCTTCATATATAAGATGTTACACATTGGTCCCATGAAAACATCCAAACATTCTGGAATCAGCGCTGGGAATATACCGTCTTCCCCAACGGTTTTGAATAGGTCGAAACGCCGAACTCAAGTTCGTACTCAAGACCAACTTCTTTGATATTCCACTCCTTCACTTTTAAAGTGGGGTTCTGGACTCTCAACCTTTTGAGGATAGATGATGTTTCCTCGAAAGGTCCAGGTATCCATGCCTGGCAGGCTTGGGAAGATCCTTAGAATCAGTAGCTTGGTTTCTTGCACCTTCCCATGGCTTTAAAACGCTTGCTGCATTCATGAGCTATGTCCTAGTAATTTCATCTGAGCAGGTGACGGAAAGTAAATTGTTCTTAAAACGGCATTCCTTGAACCTTGAGATGATATCACCAGATATTACCTAGGCGATTTTAATCTCGAAGGCTACCTAGATAGCCATTGCTTGTTCTGAGTTTGGCTGCTCTTGCAGAAAACCCTCGGGTACAATAGCCAATTTCAGATGGCGTTGAAGGGCAAGGCTGCATGAGTCACTTGGATTAACAATCTTGCCCCTCTTAACCTCCCTGTCTTGAGTAGGAGTGCTGCCATCAGACCTGGTGATTTTAGGTGTCCCTGGTTAACGGGTTGTTTCGCGTTGCAACATAAATTTCTGGCGACGGTACCTTCTTCTGGCAGCAACGCTATATTTCTTTTTCCTAGAGCCTTTTTTAGCATCTTTTTTCAAACATCCTCAGTGACTTTAGCATCGTTCATGAGACTAATTAAAGTTCCATTCCAAGCCATACCACCCAAGGTGCCAGGAATCGTACAGGTCCCTGGTTGATTCGTGAGTGATTCAACATCTTCGTTTGTTTCTATCTTCTGGAGAGAAGAAGTATTCATGGATGGGGTCATTGAAGACTCCCATCTATGTATTTTTTTTTTTTCGGGATTCATTTTGTTCCGACAAAACAGCCAGGGAACTAAAGGGTCCATCCCTACAAAGCCCTTCTTGTGGGGATAAATTCGAAACAAAATTTAGATTTTAGAGGATTTAAAAATAAAAACCGCAAAAGGGAAAGATAATTTTTTCCTAAAACTTTTGAATGAAAAATGAAAAAAAATGAGTGGGATTTTCAAATTATCATTCATGAGAGTGTAATGCAATCGTCAAAATTTTCGATCTCCAGTTTTCAACTGATTTTTACGTTTTGGCACTCGCAGAGTCCGAAAATCATAAAATGTTGTCGGTGTTTGTCTGCCTGTGTATCTGTATGTGTGGCTACGTGAAAGTTGTGGCCAAGCTGACTATTGAATAATTTATGCAATCGCAAGTCAGCCTTTGATAATGTTTTGTAGAGTCCCAAAATAAAGGTCAAGTTCGCTAACCAGATATTTTCGACTGATAGATTAAGAAATTTCCACCAATATTTTTACTAGATATCAAATATATTTCGAAACTATCCGTGTGAAACTTTTCGATTAGACCAAAATTGAAAAAGTAAGAGCATTTTCAAAATTTAAAACAAATTTTGTTAGGAGTCTTAGCAATTTTTGTCAAAGTTTCTGGTACAGGACAAAAAGGCTTGCAAATTGTCTCAGTGGCATTTTTAATTACAAGGGAAATTAAAAAAGATGCTTCTTAACATTTTGAAATTGTTCAAAAAATAAAGAAAAAAACTATTTTTCTGATATATAAATAATGATAACTAATTGGTGGAAAATTCATGTATTTTGGTAGAAAATTCAACTATTTGAATGAAAAAGCATATAGAAGCAAGTGAAACACATTCAAAACTTCATATCAACTGGAACTTCGGAAATTTTATAAAAATCAGTTCTTTGTCCATAATAAAATGAAGAATTTTATTGTGACTCTCCTGCTCTTCGCTTATATATTTCTTAATTCCGTTCGTAGTGAGTATATTACAACATAATAATACCAAATCAAGCATATATTAAAATATATTACATCAAGAATATCGGCTATATCCAAAACTTATTTTTTTTTCAAACAGTTGAAACATATGTTATCATTGTATACGTGTCTTGTGCATCCTCTGTGTAAATATGTATTTAAAGAAAAGATTGCCTTTTTAATGAATATTACAAGTGATCGCTTTTGTGAAAGACAGTTTGAAATAAATTTAAACAATTCAAAACATTTGCTGCTTTTTATAGGAAAGAGAATTTTTTTAAAATCTTATACATTATGTCGCTCATTAAGTGGTATTTCCTTGTCTCAAAGAAATCAATCTGAAAAAATTCATAACGTAACTGTAAGAAAAAATTGCTTTACAATAATCATTGTTGTTTAAAAAATTAGGATGTAAGTTGTGAGTTAGGAAAATGCTGAATAATAAGCGACATACTGTAAGAGATTCGAAAAAACTAGAACTTTTTACCTATAAAGAATATCACTCAGCGAACATTATCTGCGTCAATAATTCCATGAAGTAGTGATTTTTCAAGATTGACTGCGGAAAAAAAATTGTTTCATGAATTCGACCAATAACCAATTTTCGGAGTGCGTCGAAAAAATTCGTTATTAATAGAAATCCCTATGTTTTTTTTTTACAGAATCATCGTCAATTGGAACCAGAATTGGGCAAGTGACCATTCTTGGAAATAGATATAATGTTGGTGCAAAGTCAGGAGGTAACTCGAAATGTAAAACTTATATGTGACCGTTCGCGAAGAAAGGGACCTAATGCGCAAAAAATCGATGCTCACTTTTTTACGTCAATCGATAGTTTCTGGGTTACTCTTTCATTTCCAATAATCAGAATTTTTTTAGGTTAATTACTTTTCTTGTTATTAAGCTACAAACATAGGCATGATAAGCGTACGCTGAGACCGAACGAGAGGCCTACGAAAGCCAGCCCCACCCCTTACGCTGCAGCTGTACGCGACGTATCCGTGAGTTCCACTGAGTGCAGTTCCACCGACCAAGCTCCGGCGGCGTGGCGTCGCTTATACGTGAGTGGCGTGGCGCATCCAGTGGCTTAGAGGTGGAAGGGATACATATGTTGGAAAGAGAAAGCGGATACCACTCTCGGACCCCTCGCTTACTCCTGTGTATCCCCTCCACTCTAAGCTACTGAATACGCCACGCCACTCACGTATAAGCGACGCCACGCCGCCGAAGCTTGGTCGGTGGAACTGTACTCACTGGCTCGTGCCTTAAAGTGAAGTGGTAAGTGGAGGGGGTGCTTTCCGTAGACGCATCCCCACTACTCAAATGCTGGCTTGCGGACTCTGCTACGATCGCCTCTCGTCATGATCCAACAAACCATGGTCCCGCCACTTCGATGCTCAAAACGTTCGACTTCGTGTTACCCCAGTACCCCCACCATACTCTCTGCACTGGCGCGAACGAACGCGAAGCCAACTGCCATTCGAATTCAAATTTGTGCAGAAGATTGGATTTAAAGATCCAAGATGGAAGGGTAGTCGAGTCTAACTAGGGAGCCGTCTGATTGGTTGACTTTTTTTTACTTGCGCGTGGCGAGACCATAGTTTGTTGGATCATGGCCTCGCCTGTAAAATTCAGCTTTGACGCATTAGGTCCCTTTCTTCGCGGATGGTCACATAGTGGCGCGATCCGAGAAAAGGGATCTATTAGGCAAAAGTGAAATTTTACAGGACTAGCAATTGAAGAAAACCCGTGCTCGAGGCAGTGAAGCGGAGGAGAAGTCTCAGAGGGAAATTCAGACCCCCACTCCTTACAGTTCGTCCGAGTTTCCCCACTCTCTTCTTCTCTCGTTCGTCCGCCGGCAATCGAGTCCAAGTTCTCTCGTCTATTTTCCTGCGCTGCAGAATTTTCGTTAAATTTTTCTTTACACAGAAAAAAATTGATTTTTCACCATAAGTGTATTTGGACATTATTGTTTATTTTTTAAAAACTATTCGATTAAATTATAAAATCCATAAATAAATGTGTAATGATTTTTTTTTGAATTAAAAAGCTTTTTAAGCTGAAAAATAATATCCGAATATACTTGTGGTGAAAAAGACGACCGTTTAAACAAAGAACGACTGAACAATCCCGGAAAATAAAATTCCCGACACTGTAAAATTCCCGAATAGTAAAATTCTCGAATTGAAAAATTTCCGAATAATAAAATTGCCGACAGCTTATAATATTACCGAATTTGCAAATTCCCGGCAGAAAATTGCCGAATTATAAAATATCCGAAATAAAAAATTCCCGAGTTTAAACAATTTAAAAAATTTATTTCATAAATATTATTTATTTATTCAAAATACAATAAACAAAATTTTTGCAACACCCACCTCTAAAGTTGACGCTTTAATGCTTCTAAATTGTGCATAAAGGACCTTATTTGAGCAGACTGTGTACGAATAATTTTCGCGCATGCGCAGTTTGGAGATGGCCTACTTTAGGCACTGGTGAAAAAGCTGCGCATGCGCAAGTTCGAGATGAGGTACTTTAGATACTGGCATGGGTAACTTTAAACACTGGTGTTGGTATCTTCCTGAAATAAATTTAGATTTAACTTGAACAAATGTTTTAATGAATGAAGTTTTGTTTTTAAACGCCAACATTTTTTTTTCAATAATTTTTTTTCCAACAAATATTTTTCAACTAATTTTTCTGTTTACAAATTTTTTTTCCAAAATTTGTTTGCACATAAATTTTTTTACAGAACATTTTTTTCAAACCTTTTTTGTTTATTTTTTTCAAAAAAATTATTTTTCGTTACCTGCTCCTAACAACTTTTTCGGACGGGCGTTGCAAAAAATAGCGTGTGATACACGTGCGCATAGGTGATTGGTAACTCGTGTGATTGCATCATTCCCTGCGACTCCAAGCACTCGTCTACGGTTTCGCACTCGCTTCGTTCGTGCGCGTTGCAAAATTCACACTTGCACACAATCACCTATTTTGCGCACTTGTATCAAAAATAAATATTTTAGCAAAAAAAAAGATTTGTTCTGTTCAAAGATTCTAAAATTAGAGTTTAAATGTAAAATAACAATAATTGAAAAAAGAATATTTCTGGATAACAATTTTCTTCAATTATTGTTATTGTTTATTTGAAAAATAATTTTAAAAACTTTGAAAATTAAAGAAAAATTCTGATAAAAATGTTTGATTATTGTGTTCTTAATAAATAAATAATATTTGATAAAAACCATTCTTTTAATTTTTCAAATTCAGTAATTCTATAATTTGGGAATTTTATAGTTCGGATATATTATAATTCGGCAATTTTTTCAGGAATTTTATTATTCGGCAATTTTCAATTCCGGTAATATTATAAATTGCCGGGAAGTTTATTATTAGGCAATTTTCCAATTCGGTAATATTATGAACTATTCGGGAATTTGATCATTTGGAAATTTTATAATTCAGGAAATTAATCGTTCGGGAATTTTCCTATTCAGAAATTTTACAGTGTCGGAAATGTTATTTTTCGGGATTTTTCATTCGTTCCATTGGAAAATCCCGGAATAATAAAATTGCCGAGATGGGAAATTCCCGATTGATAACATTCCCGACAGTTTATAATATAACCGAATTTGAAAATTGCCGAATAATAAAATTGCCGAATTATAAAATATCCGCACTAGAAAATTCCCTAATTATAAAATTCCCGAATTTAAACAAATAACATTTTTTTCAATAAATATGATTTACTTATCAAAAATACAATGATCAAATATTTTTCATGTTTAAAGTTTCTGAAATTTTTTTTTGAATTACAAATAACAATAATTGGAAACAATTTTCTCCCAGAAATTATTGTTTGGAATTTTTCAGTCGTCGCAAATTTTTTTCCAATTATTGTTTTCAATTCAAACAATAATTTTAGAAACTTTAAACATTCAAAGTAATTTTTTTATAGAAATATTTGATTATTGTATTTTCAATAGATAAATAGTATTTATTCATAAAAATTAATTGCTTACATTTGGGAATTTTCTATTCCGGATCTTTTATAATTTGGCAAAATTCTGTCGGGAATTTTACTATTCGGTAATATTAAAATTCGGTACTATTATAAAGTACTGGGAATTTTTTTATTCGAGAATTTTTCTATTGGGGAATTTTCCAAATCGGTAATATTATAAACTATATCGGAATGTTATTATTCGTAAATGTTATAATTCGGGAATTTTATTACTCGGGAGTTTTCCAATTCGGGAATTTTATTTTTGGTAATATGAAATACCTAATTGTGCGGAGCCTAGAGCTCCGCGCAGGGGACGCGGCGAGTAGTTGGGGAAGTGGTGGGAGAAGAAAAGGAGCAGAGGCGTCAAGCTGCTGCCTCAGACGCATTAAAAGACTCTTTTTCAATCATTTATATCTTGTGAAATAATGCAGATAGAAATTTTCTGATTGCATCCCTAGAAAGATCAGCTAAAGAACTTACAGAATCCATTATAATCCGAAAATCGATTTTTTGCCTAGTAGGTCCCTTTTCTCGAATCGCGTCAATTATTTTTAACCCCATAAGCCGAAAGTCGAGTTTCGGCGATGACTTCTGTTAGTATATCTGTTCATCATTTAGTCCGTAAACACTATAACTCTAAAAAAGGGTGAACTTCCGAAAAACGCATTTGTTGAAAATACTATAGGAAAATCAATAATTCAAATTTTGAACCAAACGGGGTGAGATATGGGAAAAAATTCAAGAAGGCATTGCAAGTTTTGAAAAGTCCTACAGAATTTATCAAAACCATTTTTTGATAGGACTTGTCATTTTAGTTTTATTTATCGAAACTGTAAAGGAATTTTAGCGTTTAAAATTTCAAACGACATTTCTTTAAAATATTTTTAGACAGAGCTCCTCGCTTTTAATTTATTGATTGAAATTGACATGCAAAAATAAAAAATTCCCGTATTACGCCAAAAGACCAGATATACGTAAAAAGTCTAAAAGAATCTATGAAAAATAATGTGAAAAAAATCCTATTTTCAGCATAACAACGCGAGACAGAGAAAAATGTCTAGTAAGAGGATTGTAGCTTTTTATTGCACGGAAAAAATTTGTCCGTAAAAAAATTACGAATGTGTAACGAATTTCAAAAATTTTTAAGTTGTACTGGGTTGTTCCAGACGTGCAAAATAATTATTGTCTTATACACTTTGCACTTGGGTCTATATTTTTTGGTGAAATAGTAGTTTAATTTTTCCTCGAAATAATTCTTCGAATCCAAAATATAAAAAATGCGAATTTCAAAAATCTGAAAGTTGTGCCCGGTTGTACTGTGCGTGCAAAACAATTATTGTTCGATACACATTTTACTTAAGACCATCATTTTTGGTGAAAATCTAGTTTTTTTCCTCAAAATAATTTTTGAATCTAAAATTTTTCAAAATCCGAATTCCGAAAGTCTGAAAGTTGTACAACAATTAGGCCCAATGCCACTTTTTACCTAAATCTATTATTTTCAGATAAACACTGCTTTATTGAACCTCGAATGACTTTTTGATGGAATTTTTCGTAACGTTAGCCCAGAACGAGCTGGAAAAGTTGTTATTTTTACACCCCAGGAATAAAAATTCTTGCTGAAAATGTCCATAGTTTACTTTTACACGCAAAAATTCTCAAATATTCTCGGTTACTCCCTTCAAAAGATGCTATGGGTTATTTTGTTCGAATTTATTACTTTCAATGAAAAAAATGTTGAAAATGAGCGGAAAAGATTTGAAAAAAATTTGAAACTTGAAAATTCGAAATTTGAAGAAAATAAGCAACAAAGATTTCAGAAAGATTTTCAAAGCTTTCAGAAAGATTTTACAAAGACTTCAATTGTATCACAGAGATTTCCGATAGATTCAAAATACTGCACAAAGATTTCCAAGTATTCAAATACTTCGCAAGGATTTCAAATAGACTTCAATGATTTACCAAAGATTTTAAATATTTTTCAGAGATTTCGGATAGATTTAAAAGATTTTATAAAGACTCTAATTATTATTAAAGATTTCAGGTAGATTTTTCAACAAAATCAAACGATCCGATGAATTTGATCATTCGATTTCAGACCGGGGCAAATTAATACTTTTCCCCTTCCGGCATAACTGAGGGTGACCTTTAGATTTTAAAAATTCATATTTTTTTCTAATTTTCAAGAAAAACAAATGCTTCGAGTCGAGTTCCTTAGAAAAAAAAGAACTAAGTGAAAAGTGCCAGATCTCTTAGTTGTTGTGCTCGCCTGACACGACCCAGCACAACTTTTAGATTTGTTAAATTTGCATTTTGAAAAATTTTGAATTTAAAAAATTATTTTGAGGAAAAATTAAACTAATATTTCACCAAAAAATATAGACCTAAGTGAAAAGTGTATGAGAAAATAATTGTTTTGCACGCCTAGGACAACCCAGAAAAACTTTTAGATTCCTGAAATTCGCATTTTGGAAAGTTTTGGATTTGAAAAATTATTTTCAGGAACCCAGACCTCTTGATGAAGCCTAGTATTCCGACTACTGATCGTGTTGTAATCTCCTCAGGTTCCATAAAATGGGCCCGAGGATTTGTTGCCTGAGCCTAGCCAATGCCGGGCACTGGCATAATACAGGGAGGGATGTTTCCTCATCCCTGTTGCATTTCCAGAACTCTGTCGTGGGGTTATACCCCATTTTGTGCATATGATAGTTCAAGTGGTTGTGCCCAGTTAGGATCCATACCACTGAACTTATATCTTTCTTGGGTAAACCCAAAATTTCCCTGGCTCTGTCCATCCTATAGGTATGACCCAGGATGGATTTTGCCTGACGACTACCTTGGATTTATTTCCAGTATTCCCGGTGTTCTGTTCGGATCCAGCTTTTAATGGCCATCCCGACACAGCATAACGCTATTCCCAGTACCGGTTCCAGTCTTATGTATTCACTCGCTGCGCCGCATTTTGCCAACTGGTCCGCCTTTTCGTTGCCCTTAATCCATGTGTGACCAGAGACCCACTTGAGAGCCACATTATTTGCTTCTGCAAGTTGGTTTAATGCCTTTTTGCATTCCCAAAACAGTTCTGATGTTATGTCTGGTTTCCCTATTGCAGTTACTGTCGCTTGGCTGTCCGAACAGATCGTAAACTGTCTTCCAGCAGCGTTTTCTTCTATTAGTATTCCAGCACAGCTGAAAGTAGACCCGATCACAGAGTCAAATCGAAAACCTCACTCCTGTTTTTAGTCTGGAATGTGGGAGTATCACCCCGATTCAGAATCTCCAGCTCTGTGCCCGCTATGTATCCATTTAAATCTCTTCCTCTGTCATTGATGTTTGTGCTTCCCCGAACCGTGTGGTGAGAGTTTGGATCACAGCCCAACAGCAGAGGAATCTTGTTCTCTTGACAGTGTCGAATTAGTGACGGGAATCAGGACGGTCGCTCTGCGGTACCTTTGCAAACACTCCGTCCCCTTGATTTTCAAGTTTAGACCTTCTTTAAGCCTCCACTACGATGGCAACCGACCTGATGAAGATGTCATTGAATTTAGGAGCGCGCCCCTCGCGGAGTAACGCGTCAATCCCTTCAGAGATTTCATACCTCAGCCTGTCCAATTCCTCAAGAGTGAGGCAGTTCTCAGGATAGCCCGACGCAATGACAACTCTTATCAGGGCGTTGTTAGTCACCTGCGCGAAAGTAAGGCCTGGTGTTTCCAGAGCCTTATGCCGTTTCAACTCTCTGTTCGGGGGAGTTTCTTTGTGTCCTGTTCCTCTTTCCTATAGGATAAGCCTGAGGAGTTGCTCCATGTACAGTTTTCGCAGCCACTGCCCCCTGTGGAAAGCCTTGGCTGCTGCTTGCGAGACGCACTCTGCTGTCTCTCTTTTTTTTGCCCCGCTACGATTCCTCTTCTTTACGGAGAGTTTCGTTAGCTGCACTTCTACGCCTTCGACAAGATTGTCTCCACCATTATCACTATTTCGCACCGCCTCTGGTGGATTACAACCTGAGGAGCCTCCCACTTTTGGCAGTCGGTGAGAGGAGGGTCCTTCATTGTTCTTGGTTTCTTTTGTTTTTTATGGAGAATACATTTCAGTCCCACGAGAAGCTAGGAAAGTAAGAAACACCCCCCGCAGAGACCCGCTTGCAGGGGGCGGGTCTGGATACTATGGGATTTGACCTGGTGTCCCAAAGTCTCCGCTAAGAAACCTCCTTTGAAACTTCCGCCTGCCCGCCTCTACTGAGGGGGCAGACCGGGGTGTTCAAGAATTTGTTGACCCTGGTGCCATTCAGCTCTTAACACGGCGATCACATCGCAGTTTGGAAGCATGAGAACTCGCGCTCTCGATATTCCAGGAGGCTCTGCCATCACCTCCTGGAAGGATCGCTCCTTAGTTTAAGTCCCACCGACTAGAGTCCGTCAGTTCGCCAGAGTAACCAAATCTCGCGATGCAGCACCTCGGATTCACAATTTAGTATCGTTCAGTATTTATAAGTTAATGGACTTTTTAATTTTTTGAATATCTAGAACTATAACTTTCTTACAGACAGTGATCCAGTCAGTCCTAGTGTAGGTGACAAGATGTTTCAAGATCCTGATGTGGTACCTTCGTGTCAATACGAAGTAAAAACTCAAAAACCTCTAAACCTCGTATGTAAAGATAAAGGTAACTCAGATATTAACATATATATTTTTTTCATATTAGAGAAGTCTGACTCAAACGCCTTCTTTATTTCTTCCTTCAATTATCAAGCGTTCCATATGGGCAGATCCAGAGGTAACCAAAATGAGTACACCACCCACCCCCTCCAGGGTCCAGATTCAAATTTGGATTCTTAATTTCTAAAGTGGAAAATGGAACCTTCCTCTTAATCCGCCCTTGGGTTCTTTAGAAAATATTTTTTATAGACGAGAAGTAAAGGGCCTTCACGAGAACATGATTACATTAACAGATTTGACTTTGAGTACAAATAATTCTTTTGCATTAATAAAAATTTGTTGGGATGATTAAAAAAAATCAATTTGTTGGACAATTATTATTAGAAGACTCACAATTTATAGTACAATTTAGTAGTTCTAAGTCAAAGATATTTTTATGGTTTGAAATTCTGAACGACTATATATTTTTCTTACTGTTTCAGGTCTAGAACTCAAACCTGTGCTAGGTTGTCTACTACAGCATAACGGCAAATTTATTGGATTCTTTCAGGAGTTTCATGGATATACCCCGATTCATCAACAGTAGTTAGTGCATGCGCTTCCTCATCCAGCCGGTAATTTGAAAAACTAAAATACAAGCCAAGGCGAATACGTTATAGAATTTGGCCTGAATTGCCATTTTTTTTCTCTATCAGAGGTGTAATTGGTCAAATCTCCCAAATTCAAATCGACTAAAGACTTCTGTGTAAAGAATACACAAATTAGTCAAACAAGGCGCTGCGCGCCTACAAAAAGGGTTGCGTAGCCCTCCCCTAATTTCCTTTTCTCATACCTCCATTCACTTCACGTCCCTTACTTTCCTTATTCAACCCTCACTTCCCCTCCCCAACTCACCGATACTACCCTACTAACCCTCGCCTCACTTGTCCTCACTACTCGCCCACACTTCCTATCAGTTCCCCTACTTCCACTCCCCTCATCACCCATCTTTTCTCCCATGCACCCACGCAAATTTCCTCTAATCCCCTCCTCTCATTTCCCTTCCTGGAAAAAAATATGTCGGACGAACGGACACCCGACCGAAACTGTAAGGGTTTCTGCCCGGAGGTACGAAACCCTAAAAAATTACCATATATGTAACGATACAGTTTATTTGTTGCCTTCTTTGTAGGCTTATCTGTTCTGCGCCACTAATGGAGATTGATACCTACATAGTATAAGCTTTAAATTACATATATATTTTCCTGCGGATTAGAATAATATCTAAAATAATGCTGGTTCCCGCTTGCCAACAGGTTGACATAACCAAGATCGACTCTCCTCGTCATTCGTCAACAAAATATGAGGATGATGTTGCACACAACCATTGACGTAAAATAAAATGCTATTAAACAATGTTAAATTGATTTATAATAAATAAAAAGATTTAGCATGGACACGAAATTTATTTTATAATCACACTGGAAATCCCGCGCGTGACTTTTATTATTCCGTTGTTTAAATGTTGATACATGTATATAAAACTTATTTCTATTGCGAGAATAGCATATTCATACCTTGTGGTTTAGTGTGCTTCTTGTGAAAAAAGTAACTTATAAAAGTAAGAGATAAAAAGCATAAAGTTATTAATTATTATTATTTATTTGCCTGGTCTATAGAGAGATAGATCATACGCTCTGCTCGCGTACTTTTGGTTTCTGCGTAATAATGAAACTTAACGCCTGATTTCACATTTTTTGATTTAATATTTACGTGAAATTATTTTTCATATAATGTTGATTTAATTGTAGCGTCTATACATAAAATATCCGACTAGTCGTACAAAAGCTTCCGGGCACGCAGCCAAGGCGTTTTCAAATATATATTATTTTTAGGCTTCAATAATCAATTTAATTATTCATTGTGAATTAGTTTCTTATAAAAATTACTTTATTTTAGATTATTTTCGTTCAGTTTAAAATTATATATCGGGTGAAGCAGCGGCATGCAAGCACACAGCCAAAGAATATTTTGGATGCGTGCTTGCATATATATACTTATTGAAACGGTTTAGTATAACTCCATAAATCATATTTATGAAATTCAACTAGAGCAGGAGTGACCCCAACTTTGGCATGTAGACGTACTGCGCTTGCGCTAGAACACGTGCGAGGAACACGACGCGACAACCCGTTACCATGACAACAATAATTCGCGTCGTGTTCCTCTTATGCATGGCTAGCGCAAGCGCAGTACCGCTGCATGCCAAAGTTGGGGTCACTGGCCCGCGGCAACCAGACTGCTCTCTATGCGAAAGAACGCAGCGGTAATCAGTCTGCGCTAAACTTTAGGGAAGACCACAGGTTTGGAGTCAGGCTCTCGGTTTCCGTGAACTCCAATTGATTCTCGGAATTTTGTTCGCCAGAACTTCAAAGGCACGTGTGAATATGAACCGATTTAATTTTGAGTTCAAATAATTCTTTTGAACAAATAAAGATTTGTTGCGATAATTAAAAAAATTAGTATATAATTTGTTAGACAATATTAGTAGACTCCAAATTTATATTACAGTTATATTAGGTTAGAGATATGCTTTATCTTTAAAATTCTAAGGGCCGATTCCACCATCTCTGATTAAATCCATGGTTAATCAATTATGATTATTTTTTAATCAACGACTTAATCATGATTAACTTGTGAAACGTTCGACCATGAATTATGAACCTCTGCTTAGCTAACCGCATACTCTGTTCGCAATAAAGTCTAGTTTCTGCGTATTTCTGTCCTAACGGTGATTCTGATTGGCTGAGTACGAAACTTGTGTTTGCGCGCCATCTCTGGCGCGCCAAACCAAATAAGCCTCTGACGTCACACATCACGCGTCGTTTACTTGATTTCCGAAGCGTCTCCAAAATAACATTAATGAAAGTGATTAAGTGAAGTGGTATTTTCTAAAGCGAAAAGAAAAGGAAAAATAATATTTTGAGAACATATTTTATTTTGAGCCATATTGACTATCTTTTTTTCTTACTGCTTCAGATGATGAAGTCGAACCCATAACAGGTTATATACTAGAGCATGCTAACCGTTTTATTGGAATCTATCAGGCTGGTTTTCATGGATTTCTACGGCTTTATGCAGTGAAATAGGCACATTCGCTTTCTCGTCCAGCCGGTAATTTGAAAACACGAATACAATCTAAGGCGAATAGGTTATAGAATTTCGGCTAAATCGTCCAATATTTTTTTAATCAGGAATGTAATTGGTAAAATTTTCCTAATTAAATCGAGTCAAGATTTCTGTGTGAAGAGTATTAAAATTATTTAAAGAAGGCGCCGCGTGCCTAAGAAAAAGTGCTTAGTGGCGTATTAGGATGTTAATTAAGTCGTTAATACCTCCCCCTCCCATGCTTTCCCACCCCTAGTTCCCTATGTTCCTTTTTCCATCCCTAAGTTCCCATCCCCATACTTCACAATTCACTTCACCTACTCCTTCCTCCTCTTCTTACTCCTCTCCTCATTTTTCCAGCTAACACTCCCTTCCCCTACTTCCCTTTCCCAATCCTCACTTCCCGTCCTCTACTCACCCACACTACAAAACTAGCCCTCGCCTCACTGGCCCACACTACCCATCCACGTTTCCAATCAGTTTCTCTACTTCCTCATCCCTCATTTCTGCCCGGGGCTACGAAACCCGAAGAATTTAACATAAATTGAACGATACAGTTTATTTATTGCCTTCATTGTATGCTTGTCTGTTTTGCTCCAGCAAGGGAGACTAATACCTAATTATTGTTAGTATAATTTCTAAATTAAAAATTTGCCTGTGGTTTACAATAATATCTGAAATAATGGTGGTTTACAGGTGCCAACAGGTCGGCATAATGAAGATCAACTTTCCACGTCATTGGACAACTTAACATGAGAATGATGTTGCACACAACCATGGACGTCAAATAAAAACCTTATGGAACAATGTTAGAATAATTTATAATAAATAAAAAGATTGAGCGTGGACGCAAGTTCTCTTTTATAATCACATCGTAATCATTCGTTCTACGTCCACATTTAAATCTACAATAGATATTTGTTCGCGAGCAGTATTTTAAAGATTAATTCTTTGAAGTGTTGCATCTTCATGAGCTTAAAACCCATACGTCAGAATAATTGTATGACTTAGAGGCCTAAAATATCATAAAAAGTAAGATTTGACTTTTTTTAACGACAGCGATCTTGAAAGCATTGTTTTTTATTCTTCTTCTTTATTCATAATGTGTCCCCTAAGGGTTTACATGACTTCCATTTCTTACAACACTTCCTTCTACATGTTTTATAAAGTTTTATCCTTACTATTTACAGTTATTTACACCTATCTACAGAAAATGTTATATCTATATCCTTATTTCTATTTTTGGCGATAGCGCAATTTGGGACGTGTTAGCAAACGAGTGAGCGAGAGCGCAACCGAGAGAGAGAGAGAGAGCGAGCGATAACGCAAACGCAACTTAATTTACTTATGCTATGACATAACCATTACTTACAAATCTTTACGCTCCTAATTTAAGCGACTTCCGTTTCCTTTTTCTTTCACTTCTCTTGTAACTCCATTTTGCCATTTTTTGTATCCATTCTTTCATTTTTTTCTCATATGATCCAGTAGCACCCTCTAACTCCTTCATCCACTCTTCCCCCAAACCATCCTCCCCTAGAATCTTTACCACATTCTCTTGCCAGCTTCCTTTATCTTCCATCCCTCTCCTACATCCTTCCCATACCTACATGCTTCCATGTTTCCTCTCCCCATTCACAGTTTCTGCACTTCCTGTTCTCTGTCTTTTCCCAATACATACCTGCCCTCTACCTCGTTCCCCAATCTAAATCTTGCTATTCTGGTTCATCTTTTCTCTCCCCATCCCTTTTCTAAAAACTTTGGTACTCCTTCCTTTTTTATCATCTTATACCATTTATTATATTTTGATTCCTCAATCATCCCCCATCTTTCTATTAATTGCCTTTCCCTATCCTTTCCTTCCACTTCTTCATAGTTGACTCCAGTCCCGTCTTCTATACCTCTAGCCTTGAAGAACTCCCTCTTTCTTCTTCTTATCTCGTTAATTCCATCGCCTTTTCTCTCCTTTCTTCTACCTCCATCAAACACTTTCTCGCTAACTCCCCTCCCTTTCCCTCCCTCAGCTTCCTCTCAAAATTCCAGGCCCTCTTTCCCGCTCCAGTACTCAATTTATCCCTTTGCGCTTCTTCTCTCACCATATATCCCAGTGTCCTCCAGTCTACCCCTAGCGTCCACCTTATATACCTTTCTTGTGAACTCTCAATCTCTTTCCTTTTTTTCCATCCCCATATCTCTGCTCCATAACCTAATACCGGCCATACCAGCGTATCAAATAACCAGATTCTCCTTCTCCAATTTTTTTTAAACCTTCTTTTTCCTATTCTCCATATCTGTTTCATTACCCCTGCTGCTTTTTTTATCCTTTCTCTTATATGAGCTCTATTATCTCCATTTGCCTGCAAGTTATATCCCAAATACTTAAACTCTTTTACTTCATCTAATTTTATTCCCTTCCATCTCCCCGTCCATTCTTTCTTTCTTCCCCCTCCTTTTCTAACCCTCATTATCTCTGTCTTTTCTACATTTAAATTCAACTTTTTTCCATCTAAGTATTTATCTAATCCTGTAATTAAGCCCGCCATCCCTTCTTCATCCTCTGCCATCAACACTATATCGTCTGCGTATACCAGTGTATATATCTTTTCGTTCCCTATCCTAACTCCTCCCACCCTTTTCTCTTCATTTCTTCTTCCAAGTCTGATATTAATATATTAAATAAAAGTGGGCTCAGAGGACATCCTTGCCTTACTCCTCTCACCAACCAGGAACTATCTCCTACTTGCTATTCTACTTTTACCTTGCTTTTTGTCTCTCTAAAAATTTCCGATACTCTCTTTATTAATCCCTCTCGTATCCCCTTTTTCACCATAACTTTTCTATCTCGCCTCGGTCTAATGAGTCAAACGCAGCCTTTAAGTCCACGAATATTGCTACCATTGCCCCTTTCTCCCTTTCAATCCTCTAATTTACTAAATAGTTCAGAACATATATATTGTCCATCACCCCCATCCCTTTTCTAAGCCCTGTTTGATTCGGTGGCTTTATCTTTTTCTCCGCAACTTCTTTTTTTTTCTCTCCGATAAAACAGTCACATATACTTTATACAGTGTTGGCATTAGTGTCACTCCCCTATAATCTTTAACCTCCTCCCCTTTGCCTTTCTTCACTATTGGTACCACTACTCCTTCTTTCCATAACTCTGGCCACCCCTCTCCTCTCCATATTCTATTGCACATTATCCATGCCCATTCCTTCAATTCTGTCCCCCCATATTTTCATACTTCATTTGGAATCTCATCTATACCAGGCGCCTTTCCATCTTTCATCATCCCTAATACCTTGTCTATTTCTTCCCTTGTAATGTCCTCCTCCTGATCTGTTTCACTACCATCTTTTCCTCCTTTCCTAACTTTCCTCTCTACCCCTCCTAATAATTCCATACAATATTTTTTCCATTCTACCATCTCAATATCCTGGTTCACTCTTTTCCTTCTTCTCTCTCTATTTATTACCTTCCAACCCTCTTCTTCCGTCCTAGCCTTCTCCGATTCTTCTTCGAACCTTTTATTTCCTCCTCTTTTTTTTGATCACACAACTCAGTATGCTCCTTCTTTTTTCTCCTATATTCTTCTCCACTTCCCTCTTGCTGCTCTTTTTACTTTTGCTTCCTTTTTAGCCTTATTGATATTACTCATTTCTCCCTCTACTGCCACTATTAAGGGAAAGTGATCCGAATCTACGTAATTCCCTACCTCTAGTTTCTTAACCTTCTCTCTTACCTCGTCATCCACTACCACATAATCAATTACCGTTCCCCTCTTTCCTCCTGAACGTTTATATTCCCCTTCCTCATGCCCCTCTATACTTCCGTTTAGGATAAACCATACCATCTCCCCTAGGCTCTTTAAGATCTTCTTTCCCTCCCGATTCAGTATCTTGTCCTTGGATCTTCTTCCTCGCTCTCCATCGTATTCCCTTCCTCCTCTATCTTCTGTTCTCGCATTTAAGTCTCCTCACATTATAAGCCTACTATCTTGCTTATATTATTGAAAAAATAATAAGACCAATCCAAGAATATTTCGAACGCACCTTAAATGTTTCTTAATCAATAGCTGTGGCCAAATTTTTGAAATATATCAAAATTATACGTTTCTTCACATAAAGGTACAAAAACATTATCCTCATTTCAAACAAACAAACAAAATTTCTTTAGAAAAAAAAATTTCTCAGAACAAAAATAAAAAAGAGGAAAGAAAAATGAGAAGGCAACTTACCAAATCACCTATTTCTGTACATATATGAAATGTATAACCATAAAGTTTCTATAAAAGTTCCTCAAAATATATATTTATTTAATTTTCATTCTTATTTGCCTAAATATAAGATGTTTCAAAAATTTTCCAACTTTTTTGTTACAACTTTAAGTTTCAGCACTGTGATAGGAAATTTGTTTAGATTTATGTTGATAAGCTGTTGCCATACTGTGGAAAAATAGCTTCAAAATAAGCCTAAGAATATTACAAAATGTTGATTATTTCGTATCTTAGGATAGAAGAATCTACTGTTTTCTCGACAAAAGGTCGAATCTCAGTAATTGGTTCCATTAAGCAATTTCAAGCTCTTAAAAACTTTCAAGACTGCAAATTAGCATTGGGAAGTCAAGCAAAGCACGTTTGAAAAAATTCATCAGAATCGTCAAAATTGCTTAAACCGTGAATTGTTTTATACGATTCATTTATAAAATCACATTTATCATAAAATATAAATTTAATTCACCAAATTATCACTGGAAAGTCAAGCCAAGAAATTTTGAAAAACGTACCTAAAACTTTTCAAAATTGCTTATTCTGCGAGTTTTTTGAAATGTAATTTGTTTTTAACAATGAAAAATATAATCAATTGTTTTTATTTGTGAAAAAAAAATCATTTTTAGAAACCTTCAGTAAACCCTATTTTATCTAAGAAAAAAATTGTATCACCTAAATTTTTTTTTAACTGAAGTAAATGATTTATTTACATGTTACAGTTTTAAATATTTTAAATATTTAGCTATTTCTTTGATCATTTTTGTTGGAGGAAATTTCTACGAGAAGAGATTAATTTTTTAACCAGAAAGAGGAATTAAAAAAAAAGAGTTAAATTTTCCACCCAGAAAGATTTTTCAGCCAATAGAGATAAAAAAATCATCCAAAATGTTCAATTTTTAAGACAGACCTATTTTTTTACAGAACTGAATTTTTTAACGAAAAATATTAATTCGTAACAAAAAAGTTAATGGTCCACCAAAATAGTTGGTTTTTCCACCCAAAAAGTCAAATTTACAACAAAACAGTTGCATTTTAAGTTGAAAACTAAGATATGTATACAATTAGAGATACATTTTTAAACCTAGAAGAGGAATTAAAAAAAAAAGAGTTCAATTTTTAACCAAGTAAGATTTTTTATTTAATAAAGAAAAAAATATTATATAAAATGTTGAATTTTCAAGACAAAAAGATAATTTTTTTTACAAATCAGTCGACTTTTCTAACCGAAAATAAGAGTTTTTAACCAAAAAGTGGATGTTTTACCAAAATAGTGTAGTTTTCCACTCAAAAATTCGAATTTTAAATTAAAAAATTGGACTCTCAAACACCAAAAAAACTGGATTTTCAATAATATGGTTGAATTTTCAAACCAAAAGTGTTATTCAATGAAGAAAAAAAAATCATCTAAAATGTTGAATTTTCAAGACAAATAGAGGAATTTTTTCGAAATAGTTGATTTTTCTAACCGAAAATAAGTATTTTCAACAAAAAAGTTAATGATATTCCAAAATAGATGAATTTTCCACCCTTAAAGTCGAATTTCCAACACAACAATTGGACTTTTGAGCAAAAAAAATTAAAAAAAAAATTTTCAACAGTATATAGTAATGGAATCCTCAGCCAAAAAAGATTATTTCCAACCGAACAGTTGCATTTTTGATCAAAAGGAAAAATTTCCAACACAAGAGTTGAATTTTTAGACAACAAAGTTTTTTTGGTCAAAAAGAAAAAAAAAACATTTTATGAGAAATGTTGAATTTTCCAGTCAGAAGGATGAATTTTCTAAAAGAAAAACTTATACATTTTCAAACCGTTAATATGAATTTTGAAAAAAAAAGTTAATTTTCAAACAAATATTTTTACTTTTGCTCAAAACTAGTTTTTGACAAAATTGTCGATTGTTTGACAAAATGATCAAATTATCAACCAGATATTACATTTTTTGAAGACAAAATGAATTCGTAACTCAGAAAATTATAAGATGGAAAATTTTTATTGAACCATTTAGTTTTCTAAGACTAATGTGATTGAGGTTTCACTTTTTTTTAATTACCAGAATTTAGATGTATTTTCGCTTCCTAAGTTTATAAAATCTTGATGAGGTTTTGAAAGAACTTCGAGAGGGGGCATAGTCAAAAATTTTAGACAAACTTCTTACGCAATTTGTGGATGACCCAAAATGGAAAAATAGAATATCAATTTTTTATCGAAATCCCAACTTTTATTTTGAAGCCAACTTTTTTTGAAAACTTGAAAAGTTGAAAAATGCTAAAAATTTGTGTTTCATAAAAGACTATTGAGCGGACGTTATTAAAAAGTCGTGTTCTGAAAAAGAATGATTTACCGGTATTAAATTGATAGTTCCGTTCTTTTGCGGGGGTTGTTTGCTTCTAAGCCACCCTTCGTGACTTCCGGCGGAGCCGTCGGATTATTTCAGTCTCGAGCCAATCGTGCTCGACAAATAGTCTCGTCATGCGACAATCACCCAATTCCCTCTATATTTACAGATGCTACAATATTCCTTATTTCCTGTGTTTGCACATGAAGAGCATCGTGAGAGAATCTTCGTTTTCGATTTCCGGAAGTTTGATCCTCCTTGGATACACTTTCGCCTAGTTGAAAAGCAAATACAATTCGATATTTGAAATTCCTACATGTTGAAATCTGATGAATAAAATATAGGATTGACTTATATGTGTTGGATCAGTAACCCAGTGGGCACAAAACCATGAAAGTCCCAAGAACGTCCTTGGGACGTTCCTAGGAGGTCCAATGTCAGTCCAATTAACGTCTCTAAGAAGTACTTGAAAGATGCACTGAAGACGTCTTAAAGACACAGGACGTTCTCGGGACATCTTTCATACTGACATTATAAGTCTTAAGAGCATCCCTAGGATGTCTAAAAGAAATATTCCAAAAGACGTTTCAGGGACATCCTTAATTTTTTTGCTCACTGGGAAGTTGCAATTCAAATTAGCCTCGATGATTTTGAAATTTCGAAATAAGTTTGACTACATGAATGCTACGAGGTCTATCCAGAAAGTATCCGACCTTGTCCTCTAGCTTTTGCTTTCTCATAGAGCAAGCTTTTTAATGCTAAAATTTCCCAAAATTTTTGAATTCATTCAATTAAACCTTCCTCAATTTAAAAATGTCTAATACAATGTTCTAACCAATTGTCAGGATTTGTCTGTGGATGTGTGTGGAAGAGTAGGGAAGTTATGGTAATTTGTATATTTTGAAAATCAGTTCTTTATAGTAAAACTTTTTTCATTAACATAATTCAAAGTTGATGCAAGAATATAAAAGATTCCTCACGAATCGATTGACCTACAATTATAATACATTTTATTGAAGAGTAGGGAACTTATGGTAATTTATATATTTTCAAAATCAATTTTTAAAGTAAAACTTTTTTCTTTAACATAATTCAAAGTTGATGCAAGAATATGTACAGTAGAAGTCCGATAAGTTTCTCATTTCGGGGCTGTAGGAGCGGAAAATTCCAAGAATTGCGGACTTACGGGTGCCCCATCTAGTAGCACGATATTAGGTGCGCGCATGCGTGAGAATGATGCGCAAATGATAAGAAAAATAGCACACGTAGTGGGAGAACCCCAATTAGTGTGCGTGCCGTGCGTGTGATGACGTTTTAAGGGGAGTGTACACTTAGCGGACGGCAACTTATCGGACTTCTACTGTATGTATGTATTTATTATTATATTCTCTTCCTGTTACGGGTTTGAGAGTCTTCAAAAAACCATTACAAATTATAAATAATCTCCTTAAATTTAAACCTTCTCTACCCCTATTATCCGCTATATTAAGAGGAAACGAAAGCCCTATCTCATGGTGCCCCAGCAGTCCTTTACCCCACACTATCACTTTGCCGCTGCTCTGCTTTACACTTCTGCTATTAAAACCCAAACTCAACCTTATTGTATCTATTGACACCTGTCCTTCTCACAATCGCAGTGATCTAGCCCCTAACCTTACTTCCCCTTTCTCTGCTTTCACTTGCACTTACTTTCTTAAAACACCCAAGAACAGCATTATAACAAAGAACAAAATCATGAAACAACAAAACTATAACCTACGCGGTAACCTAGCTTCAACCATCATGCACCATGAGCCAATCTTCCATTTAACAGTTCTTCTTATCCAGACACTCATCTTACACTATCTTAGAACATAACTATACCCATACTCACAAACACCAATGAGCTTTCCAAAAATATTATCCCTCTTCCATTCTCCTTAGCGTCTCTAAACACGTCCTTTCATCATACTTCGTGCCCCAGCACTTTTTCCTTCTCACTATCATTGTCCCCCATCATTGCTTTTTCTTTTTCCACTTCGGCACTCACTCACTTATTCTCATCCTCTACCATGCTCCGCCGCGTTGTTCCTCCTTCCATCTTGTTCTTTTGTCTTCTTTGTTATTGTACAGGTCACTATCATCTCTCCTTCTTGCTCGTTTCACTACCAGATCGTCTCCCCTACTCCCGCCTTCATAAATCTCAAGTCTATTTCCTCCACCGCCTCTTCCATTCTTTTCTTCTCCTTTCTCAACCACTCCTGGATTTCCTCCTCCCTTTCAGTTAAGTCCTCTTCCTTCCAGAGATCCGAGCTTTTCAACTTTCCTTTGGTGTTAAGTACGTCCCTTTTGTTCTCCCATCTCTTCAACTGGAGCTGCATCCCACCGTCTATTTTCTTTGACCTTTCCACTTTTGCCAGGATTTCCGTATGTGCGGCCAAGAGTCCCACCACGTTCGTCAGTTCATTATCTTCCTTCTCCACTCCTAGCACTTTTAAATTCCTTCTCCTTTCCGCTCTCTCAACTCTCAACCAATTTTCTTCTGTAAGCTTCTTCGGCTGGTCCCTTCACGTTCTGTCCTCTTCTCCTGCTTGGAATCCTACTTCTCTCACTTCCCCCTTTTTCGATTGACCTATATCGATTGACCTATAATATTAATACATTTTATTGAAGAGTAAGGAAGCTATGCTAATGCATAATATTAAAGAATACCGGTTTTCATAGTAAAACTGTTTTCTTCAACATAATTCAAAGTTGATGCAAAAATATAAAAGATTCCTTAGGAATCTATTGACCTACAGTTATAATACATTTTATTAAAAAGTAGGGAAGATATGGTAATTTATATATTTTCGGAATCGATTTTTATAGTAAATCTTTTTTCATTAGCATAATTCAAAGTTGATGCAAGAATATAAACAATTCCTTGGTTCGAGAAAAATCGATTGTCCTATAATATTGATAAATCTGATTAAAGAGTGGGGAAGTTATGGTAATTTTTATATTTACAAAATCCATTTTTATAGTAAAACTTTTTGATTAGAAACGATTTCAAGACGTAGAGAAAATAAAACATAATGCGACAAAGAAGCTGTTGTCTATTCCGAAAGGTTAATTTAAGTGGTACACCACAAGGTCGGACACTTTCTGCTTAGACCTCGTATTTCTTAAAGTACTATAAAGCTTATCATTTCATATTATGGTACGAATGTGTGTGTCATTGGGAGTTAGGAAAATGAGGGTTTTGACTAAAAACCTAGGGAATTAATCCAGAAAGCTTTCTGATCGAGATTTCTGATAAATCTTTTTCTGGTTAAAAATTAAACTATTTGGTTGAAGGTTGAACCACTTTTTTTGTTCGCGATGCATCAACTTGAAATTTCTTCACCCGGACTGAAAACTCGTTTTGTGGTTTAATGTGAATTTTTTTAGGTGAAAACTTAACTATTCTAGTAGAGCTTTCATAATTTTAGTTAAAAATTCATCACTCTGGTTGAAGGTTTAACTATCTTGTTCAATTTCTTATTTCTTGATTTCAGATTAATTTGTTTTAACTCAAAGTCTAAGTTTTTCAATTCTGGGTAATAAAAACCTTTTTTAGTTGAAAATACGTCTTTTTGGTAAAAAATTAATGTCGGTTTTAAAATTTCTCTTTTTCGGTTAAAAATACAAATGTTCGGTTGAAAATTAATTTTCCTGTTGAAAACTTATAATTTCGAATTGAAAATTGATTTTTTTACAGAAAATTCCTCTTTTATCTTATTTAAGTTGAAAATTTGACAACATTTTTTAAAATTCGCTTTTTTTTGTTGAAAATTGATTTTTTTAAATGAAAATTTAACTACTATAGTTGAAGATTCGTTATTTCAGTTTTTAAATTCATCCTTTTGGTTGAAATTCAATCTTTTTTGAATGAAATATTATTTATTAATTTTTTTAGAAAACAAAAAACTTTTTAAAGTTTCACTCTTCTGTTGAAAATTCAAAATATCCAGTTCAAGATTCACTTTTTTATAGACAATTTTTCTTTTAACTCCGTTTAGTTGAAAATTCATCTCTTAAGTTTGAAACTTTTTTGTTTTTAAAGTAATTTTTTTAACTGAGAATTTAACAACTCTCATTGAAGATTCGTCATTTTAGTTGAAAATTTATTTTTTTGGCTAAAGGTTCAACTATTTATTTTGTTGAAAAATCGTCTTTGGTAGTCTGAGTTGAACATATGTCGTTTTTGGTGGAAAACTGATTTGCTTCAATTTTTTTTTTTAAGTTAAAAATTCAACGTTTTTTTTGAAAATGCACAAATTTTAGTTGAAAATTCAGTTTTTCACAGAAAATTCGGCTTTTCCCTTAATATGGTTGAAAATTCATTTCTTTAGTAAAAATTTTACTGTTTTGTTAAAAGTTTGTGTTTTTTGGTTTCAGATTAATTCTTTTAACTCCAAATGTAACTTTTAAATTTGTTGTTAAAAAAGATCTTTCTTGGTTGAAAATTTGTATTTCATGGCTTCAGATTAATTTTTCAACTTAAAATATAACTTTTACATTTATTGTTAAAATCCATTTTTGTTAGTGGAGAATTCGTCTTTTTTCTTGAAAACTTAATCTTGGTTTAAACATTTCTATTTTTTTTTTGTTAAAAATATATTGTATTGTTGAAAGTTATTTTTTTTTCTTAATCAGTAATTCTTCATGAATTCATAATTTCAAGTTGAAAATTCAACTTTTTTATTGAAAATTAGTCTTTTGCTTACCAATTTAAATAATTTCACTATTTTGCATTTGAAACTGAAAATTCATTAATTCTACGACCTAAAAATGGACCATTTTCAAATTTAAAACGTTTTAAATTGACATTTTTTGAATTTGATACACTAAAAATGGTAAATTATCAAATTTAAAGCCTTTCAAACCAAAAATTCATAGCTTAATTCCGAAATTGAAATAAAAAGTTTCAATTATTTTTTTAAAAATGAATTTAGAGCAATAACAATTTAGCAGATTCCCTAATTTACTGAAAATCTGTAAATTCTTTAAAATCCTTGATTTCTCTGAATTCTTTGAAATCCTCGAATAATCTGAATTTCTGAAGTTCTTTAAATTCGATAAAAGCTCTTAAATCCTTGAAATTTACTGAGTTCAATAAAATCGTTGAATTTTCTAAATTACTGAAAATATTTGAATTCTTCTGATTCTCTACATTTCTCAAACTCTCTGAATTCCTTCAATTATCTGAATTCTTTCGAATTCTCTGAATTCCTCAAATTCTCTGAATTCCTTAAATTCTCTAAACTCCTTGAATATAATGAAACTTTTGAATTCTCTAAAACCTTTGATTTTTCTAAATTCCTTGATTTCTCTGAATTCCCGGAATTCTCTGAATATCCCTTTTTTTTAATGTTCTAAATTCCTTGTATTCGTTAAAATTTAAAACTTTCTGTTATTCTTTGAAATCTTTGATTTCTCTGCATTCCTTGAAATCCTTAAATACTCCTTAAATATTCTGAATTCTCTAAATTCCTTGAATTTCCTAAATTTTCTCAAATTCTATGAATTTCCTGTCATCCTTGAATATTCTGAATTTCTCGAATATGCAGAATTCTCTGAAATCCTTCAATATTCTAAATTCCTTGAATTCCTTGAATATTCTACATTTCTGAAATTCTTTGAATTCTCCAAATCCTTTATATTCCCTTAAATCTTCTGAATTCCCTGAATTCATAGAATTTCTTGAATTCCTTCAATTCTTCTGAATCCCTGTGAATTCTGTGAATTATTTTGAAGTCATTGGGATTCAGGGAGTTCTAAGAATTTATAAAATTTCGCGAATTAAAGGAATTCGGATAATTTAGACTATTCAGGTGTATGTATAACATTAAGCCATTTCCCTTTCAGGGTAGGCCTGACACTACCCGATTCGGGTAGTGTTTCTAGGTGGATAGTTTTCTTGTAGTTATGAATAGCTACAAGTGTGGGCTCACTACACCCACGATGTGCCAACAGCACTCAGTTTTCTCGAATGGTCACCCATTAAAGCACTAACCGCGCCCAACGCTGCTTAACTTCAGTGATCTGACGAGAACTGGTTTTTTCAGCGTGGTATGGCTGTTGGCGTGAATTTGTGAATTTGAATTTGTTGGCGTGTTGGTGAATTAAGATACATCTGGGAATTCAAAGGAATTCAGATTATTTCAAGAAAATTCAAAGAAATTGAAAGGATTTGAAAGAGTTTAAAAGAATTCCAAAAAATTCAAAAAAATGAAAAATCATTAAAAAATAAATATTTTTGAGGTGGCTTTTTTAAATTTCAAGACCGTTACTACATTATTCTGTGAAAAAATTAAAAATTTTGTTGGAAAAACGAGAGCGTGCCTTTCAAACTATTATTTATTATTTTTTTTTTTCTTAACAATTTCATTTTGTACAATTAGAAAATTTGAAACTTTTATTATTTTTAATTTAATTTGTTTATTTCCACTAATCGAACTACTACAGCTCAATGTGATTTATTATAATAGCAAAAGTTCTTGGTAAAAGTGTAATATTATTTCTAAACTGGTTTTTTCTTTTCGAAACTTATATATTACATATCCTTCAAAAATTAACAGTAAAGTACAAGTCGAAAGGTTGATGCAAATTCTAAAAGAATTGTTTGTAGAAATTTTTATTTTTTTGTTTAAATTTGTACATTTCCATAATAAACTGCTAGTATATGCAACATAATTTTAAGTAGAGTTTCCCAATATTTCAACTTTTGTGAAATCTTGTATTTTTTCTAAGGACTTGTAATATTCTACAATAATTTAGGTAAAATGAAAAGTATTTTTCTGTAATACCTTGTCGATTTTTACAACAAATTAAACAAAAAATAATAAAAAGTTATACAAATTTTTTAATTGTAGAAACTTGTACTTTATTGTTCATTTTTTTACTTCGCTACAAGAAAATACAACAAAAAAATCAGCTATTTGTATTTAACTGCATTTGTTTGTTAAATTTTCTACATTTTATAAAAAAAAGTACATGTTTCAACAAAAAAGTACAATTTAAGAATTTTAGATTAGAATAAAATCAAATTCAAAATCCTATTTAACGTCCGATACTCAAGCCAATGCACAGAATTCCCAAAAATAAAAACAAGAATCCAACAACCAAATTTGGACATCCACCATAAAATGCTCCTATTGTAATGTGAAAAAAAAAAATTCTTCAAAAATTAAAAAATTTTATTTGGACAAAAAAAAAAGTTGTAGAAACGTTATACTTTTTTGTAAAAATTATTTCCACCAGGGACAATAAATAAATAAAGTTCTTTGAAAAGGTGTCTTGTCAGAAAAGTCAAGAACACCTAGATTCATGCATCACTTCTAGAAAAAAACTTGTTTCTTTGGACAAAAGAAAAAGTTGTAGAAACGTTGTACTTTCTTGTAAAAATGATTTCCACCAGGGTAAATAAATAAATAAAATTATTGGAAGACGTTTCTTGTCACAAAAGTGAATAATACGTAGATTCATACATTACTTCTAAAAAAAAAATTCCTAAAAAAAAATCTTTGGACAAAAAAAAATAAGTTGTAGAAACGTTTCACTTTCTTGTAAAAATTATTTCCACCTGGGTAAATAAATAAATACAATTCTTTGA
>CAKNYM010052382.1:429429-497305 GCA_932195095.1 Andricus curvator
AATAAAATTCTTTGAAGACGTGTCTTGTCAGAAAAGTGAATAATACGCAGATTCATGCATTACTTCTGAAAAAAAATTTGTTTTTTTGGACAAAAAAAAAAAGACAAAAAGTTGTAGAAACATTGTACTGTCTCGTAAAAGTTATTTCCACCTGGGTTAATAAATGAATAAAATTCTTGGAAGACATGTCTTGTCAGAAAAGTGAATAATACGTTGATTCATGCATTACTTCTAGAAAGAAAAAAGAAAATTTCTTAAAAAAAAAAGAAAAATTTTTCTTTGGACGAAAAAAAAGTTGTAGAAACGTTGTACTTTCTTGTAAAAATCATTTCCACGAGGGTAAATAAATAAATAAAATTCTTGGAAGACGTTTCTTTTCAGAAAAGTAAATAGTACTTAGATTCATGCATTACTTCTAGAAAAAAAAAAATCTTAAAAAAAAGAAAAATTTTTCTTTCGACAAAAAAAGTTGTAGAAACGTTGTATTTTCTTGTAAAAATCATTTCCACGAGGGTACATAAATAAATAAAATTCTTTAAAGAGGTGTCTTGTCAGAAAAGTGAATAATACGTAGATTCATGCATTACTTCTGAAGTAAAGAGGGTAGGAAGCACTTCATAGAGCAGTTCGTCTGGGAAGGTTTATGCAAACTTATAGCTCCATATAAAAATGTTTCCTACTGCAGGATACTTACTTTATAAGTTTATGCTGGCGATATCGATGCTCGAGGGAACCTCTTTTCATGTATTATTTATTAGCAAGGTAAATGGTTTATGTGGTAGATATATAAGAACGTGGAGCCATCTCTGGACATGAATCAATACCAATTTACTGCCAGAGCAGTTCAAACATATTCCTCCCTAGATACAAAAAAATTGATCTAGTGCATGAAAAAAAAACTAGCAATCTTTCGTTTCAGAAATGTATACTTTTTAACGCTTTCGACCAAAAAATGAAATAACAAGTTCTAAATTAAGTGAAGCTTATTAAATTTTAGCTAAATTGAAATTTTCATCAAAATTCACAGTAATTCAATTGGAAGCCCTTTTTATACATTTTGATAGGGAATATCTATTATGTTATAAGAGATTTTAACGTCCGAGAATCAAAATTAAGAGACAAAAGCCCTTCTAGAAATAATCGATTGGACACAAATTCATAAAATTCTTTCAATTTTTAGTAGAAAAACTTATCCAATCTTTTCAAATGTCTTGCAGTATAACAATTTTAAATTTATAAATAAGTTTGATTTGAAATTCTCAAAAATTTATAGTTTTAAATATTTAAAATACTCAATTTTCAACTAAAGTGATGAATTTTCAAAAAAAGTTATGAACCTTCAAATGAATAGTTGAATTTTCAACCAAAAAGATGAATTTTTAAACCAGAAGATTAATTTTTGAATAAAAAGAATTATTTTGTACAAAAAATACAATTTTTCAACAAAATACATGAATTTTCAACAAAATGATTGAATATTTTATTAAAGAAGACAAATTTTCAACCAAATAGTTGAATTTTAAACTAAAAAAATAATAATTTTAAACCGAAAATGGAATAGTAACATTTTTAATTAAGAAAAAAAATTAATTTTAACCCAAACATAAGAGTTTTCAACTAAAACAATGAATATTCAACTGAAATAGTTGAATTTTCAAGCAAAAAAATTAATTTTTACTACAAAAAATGAATTGTCAACCAAAAATTAAATAAGTAAATTCCAAGTTAAAAAAATTAATGTCTAGCCAAACAAACGAAGTGATGAATTTTCAAATAAAATTGTAAATATTTAACTGAAATAGTTGAATTTGAAATCAGGCAGATGAATTTTTGCTAAAATGTTGAATCTTTATCTAGAATAATTGAATTTTGGACCAAGAAGGTGAATTTCTACTAAAAGAGGAATTTCCAACTAAAAAATATAATTTTTCTACCAAAAAATGAATAAATAAATTTTTAGGCAAAAAACGAAAGTACAAAAAAAGAGATGAATTTTTAACTAAAATTATGGAATATTAAACTAGAATAATAGTTACATTTTCATTAAAAACAAAAACAAGATTCACCAAAAAAGCATGCAAAGAAAAAGAATAGTTGCATTTTATGCCAAAAAGATGAATTTTCAAACAGAAATATTATTTTTTTTACAGAAAAAGTCAAATTTTCCACAAAGAACATAAATTTTCAAACAAATTTTCAAATGCAAAAAGACCGATTTTCAACAAAATAGTTAAAGTTTCACAAAAAAAAAAAATTGATTTTCAACAAAGTAGTTACATTTTCAATCAGAGATGAATTTTAAATTAAAATGATGAATCTTCCTAGTGATTGTTCTGTAACTAAAATATTTAAAGTAATTTATTTAATAAATTACATGGTTTTTATACAAAATTAAAGACAATGAAATGAATAATTTGATGAAAAAACTTCACCTCATTGGCAAATTGGTTGATCAGAGCACTCTCAGCTCGCGAAAATTATTACAAAACATTTATTTAATTTTTTTCATGAACATATTGCTTAAATTTGTTGCCTCGAAAAAAAGTAAATAAACGTTTTTAAATAATTCCCGCGAGACGAAAGTGCTGCCATCAAATTTCCACTTTATAACCTCAAAATCCTACTACCGATTGGCCCAATTGGGAACGGTGGAAACTTTGCAACACTCAATCGCTCCCAATCGTGCAAACACGATTAGAAACAATTCAAATTTCTTTCTGTCGTTCTGAATTGTTTTCAATTAATTGTTTCTAGAAGGGAGAACAACAAAGTTGTATCAACTCTATCGGACAAGTTTATTAAAATCTTAAAACCCCAACGTTTCGGAAATACACCATTTCCATCATCAAGGAAACCAATTTATATAAATTAAAAAAAATGTAATAATAATCTTACTAAAATATTAATATAAACAATTTTAAAAAATTTGTGAATAACCCACTTACGAAATAGTTACGAAAGTCCTAGTCATCTTTTTGGAGTAGAGTTAAATGATTGAGATCAATTTAAAAAGACAGTAGTAAATTTAAAAATATATATCAACAGATGTCTATTAAAATATAATGTATGAAATTTCTCTAAAAGGAAATTATAATTTCATTAGCAAATAATATCATAATAAAGATAGAGGTTGAGTTAAAAATCATAAAGAATTATAGTTACCATATTTCAATTAAAAAAATACTTGAAAAAATGTGTGTGGTGAATAAAATTAAAATAATTTATAACAAACTGTTGACTAAATAAAATGTATAGTTAAAAAAAATATATTTTTATTATGAGAGCAGGATGGAAAGGCATCCTGCTCCCATAAAGATAACACCAAAGTGACTGTCAAGGCAAATCAACTAACCTAACATACAGTAGAAGTGAAGAAAAAGGCGGGAAAATTTGAAAAGTAATATAACAGCTGATGTGTTAAAAACGGTTATTTAAGAAGTAGAAACAAGCCAGATAAGTTAATTTTTGTATATAATATTGTAAGAAAATTCAAGAGAAGAAATTTATTGTTAGGAATTTGTTATAAGTTTTATAAAAATAATTCTAGAATAGAATTGTAAGATTCATTTAGATGGTCACGATCAGTGATTTTATTGAGAGAGTTATCTAGTTCTTTTTTAATTAAAATCATTTCAGCAAAGGCTCTTTTAATAGGATGATTCTCTTCATACAAAACTTCAATCTCATCCCCAAGGAAAAAATGATAAATATTACTTTCTGATTCTTTCTGCTCAAAAGTACCAAATTTACTACAAAATTTTAATTTTCACTTTTTCAATGGGCTTCCAAAAAATTTGATTGATCAAACATTTCGTGTTCTGAAACTTTTAAAGAGAAATTTTCCGACTTAATTTTTCAACGGTGCATTGTTTGAAGAAATAGCATAATTCATTTATAAAGACGACTTTTCAATAACCAGTTCAATTTTTAACCAGTAAGAATTAATTTTCAACACAAAGTTTGATTTTTAACCAAATAGTGAATTTTTTACCCAAGAAGATAATTCTTTCACGAAATAGGTACACTTTCAAAAAAAGAAATAAATTTTCAACTTGAGCGATGCATTTTGCAACAAAAATTTCGATGATTTTGAAAATCAAATGTCAAGTTTTCAATTATAAATCTTCTCAATTTAAGAAGATTCGAATGTAAGTCGTCAAAATTAACGATTTTTTAATTTTGAAGAAAAAAAGTCAAGTTTCTAATTTTAAATCTTCAAATTGAAGTAATTTCTAATGCAAAATGTCAAAATCACAGAATCTTTAATTTCAAAACTTATAACGTGCAAAATTTTCAAAATTAAAAACTTCAATTTTCAACATTTATAGTTTAAATATCTGCGATTTTAAAGAATAAAAAATTAAAATTTTGAAAATATAGAATTGAAAACTATTTAATTTTCAAAATTTATATTTCAAACGCATGTAGTTTTGAACGCTTTTTCGGAACATCTAGTACAATTTTGGAGATATGCAATTTAAAATGATTAAATTCGTAATATTTGCAATTGCAAAATCTTCAAATGCTATGGTTTTCAATTCACAATCTTCCATTCTCACGATTTTTTGTTCAGAATTCTTCAACTTTGGTGATTTTGAAAATCGAAATTCAAGTTTTCAATTCTAAATCTTCCAAATTTCAAAAGATTCGAATGTAAATCATAAAAATTAAAGAATTTTTTTTTATTGTAAATTTTCAGAATTAAAATCTCTGCAAAATTTAAGAAATTTCAAAAGTCAATTATCAAGATTACTGAATTTTGCACTGTAAAACCTATAACTTGCAAAATTTTTAATTATAAATATTTGAAATGAAAGGTTCTTCAATGATCAAATTGGCAATTATACGAATACAATTTTCCAGACTTATATTTTGAACGCATGTAGTTTTGAATTTTTTTTTGAAACAGTTAAATTTTTGAGATTAAGAATGGAAAATTCTTCAGTTTTGGGGATTTGAAATTCTTGAGTTTTAAGATTTAAAATTGAAGATTTATTTATGTGAAATGTTATCAGTTTCAAATAACGTAACTTTGAGCGTTTTTTCGAATATTTATTTTAATTTTAAAGGCTTGCAATTTAAAATCATTCAATTTTTAATATTTGCAATTGAAGAATTCTTATTTTTTTATTTTTACGACCCTTGATTTAAAATCTTCCATTTTTACGTTGACAATTCAAAATCTACCATTCTGACGATTTTCAATTTAAAATTCTTCAATTTTGATGATTTTCGAATGTAGATCATCAAAATTAAAGAATTCTTAATTCCTAGACTTAAGGCTTGTATTTTTTTTGGTCAATTTTCAACATTTTAAATTCAAGGTTTTACAATTTTTGAAGAGTTAGAATTAAAAAAATGTACTTTATTTCAATGATTTATAAATAAACTATATAAAATTTTAACGATTTTTAAGATCGAAATTTAAATGTCTAATTATAATTCTAAACTTTCCAAAGTGAAAAAATTTTAATGTGAATCATCAAAATTATTGAATTTTTTGTTGTGAAACTGAAAACGCATAACAATTTTTTATTGTAAATTTTCAAAATTGAAAACTCTTAAATTTCAAAATTTTTAAATTTAATTTTCTGCAATTTTAAAGAGTTACAAATGAAAATTTTTGAATTTTGAGAATATGGAATTGCAAATTATTCATTTTTCAAGATTTGTGTTCTAAACGAATACAATTACAATTTTTTTCAATCGTTTAATATTGAAACTTGATGAAAAATTCTTCCATTTTTAGGATGTGAAAATTTGAAATTCTTCACATTTTACATTTATAATTTAAGGTTTGTTCATTTAGAATGTTCGTTGTTTGCAATTATATAGATTTGAACTGTTTTTTGAATATCTCGTTCAATTTTAAATTTATAAATTTTAAATCTTATATTTTTACGAGTTTCAATTCAAAATCATCATTTTCGAAATTTTCCATTTAATTGTCTGCAATTTTAAAGAGTCACAAATGAAAATTTTCTATTTGGTAAATATAGAATTTTAAATTATACAGTTTTCCAGACATATATTCCAAACGTACGTAGTTTTGAATTTTTTATATTTTAAATAGTAATAGTTAGCAGTATGAAATGATGGAATTTGAAACCTTTATTTTTTTATATTGAGTATCTGGTTCAATTTTTAAGATTTTGCAAGTGAAAATTATTTAATTTTTAATATTTTGAATTTAGGAATCTTTAACTGTTACTATTTTCAATTCAAAATCTCCCCTTTTTAGGATTTTCAGTTCAAAACTCTTCAATTTTGATGATTTTGACAATCTTAAGTTAAGTTTTTAATTCAACATTTTTCAAATTGAAGAACCTTTGAAAGTAAATTATCAAAATTATAGAATTTGTCATTTTAAATCTTGAAACATTTCAAAAATTTTAGTTGAAAATTTACAAAATTAAAAAACCTCTAATTTTCAAAACATATAATTCAAATCCCTACAATTTTGAAGAGTTAAAGATGAACATGTTTGAATTTTGAAAAGATGGAATGACAAATTTAGTTCGAAATTATGGAATTACAAACGTTTTTTTCCGAATATTTAGTTCAAATTTAAGGCTTCGCGATTGAAAATTATTAAATTTTTATTATTTGGAAATGAGAAATTTTTAATTTTTACTGTTTATCAATGAAAAATCTTTCGTTTTTACAATTTACAGTTCAAAATTCCTTAATTTTGATTATTTTGAAAATCAAAAATCAAGTTTCCAATTTAAAATCTTCCAAATTGAAGGAATTTGGAACGTAAATTATCAAAATTGAAGAATTTTTTATTGTAAAACTTTATTTAAAAATTTTCAGTTACAAATTTACAAAATTAAAAAATCTTCAATTTTTAAAATTGATAATCCAAATCTCTACAATTTTGAAGAGTTAAAAATGAAAATATTTGAATTTCGAAAATATAAAATGAGGAATTATTCATTTTTCAAGATTTATACTTTGAAATTATGTAATTTTGAATTTTTTCGAATAGTTCAATTTTGGAGATTCAAGGTTGAAAATTGTTCAAGTTTACCGGTTTAAATGTCAAATTCTTTAAGTTTTAATATATAGAATTCAAGATTAATTAATTTGGAAAGTTTTGTTGTTTAAAATGTTGTATTTCTCCAAGTTTTTTTTGTGATTGTCGAATTCGATTTAGAAGATTTGCAATTTAAAATTATACAATTTTGAATATTTATTTATAATTTTAAAAATTTATCAAGTTTATTGATTTGCAATTGAAAATTTCTCAATTTTGATGATTTTGCAAATCGAAAATGAAATTTTTAATTCAAAATCTTTTAAACTGAAGAAATTTTGAAAGCAAATTATCAAAAGTACATAATTTTTTATTTTAAAACTTAAATTCAAAATTTTTAGTTGAAAATTAACAAGAAATAAAAAACGTTCAATTTTCAAAACCTACAATTCAAATCCCTACAATTTTAAAGAGTTAAAAATGAAAATTTTTGAATTTTGAAAATATAATATGGATTATTTAATTTTCAAGATGTATATTTGAAACATATGTAATTTTGAATTTTTGTTTAATAGTTTAATTTCGAAGATTTACAATTGAAACTTCTTCAAGTTTAGGGGTTTGAAATTTTTTATTCTTCAATTTTTAAGATTTGCAATTCAAGATTAATTGATTTGGAATTTTTTGTATTTTAAAAAGTTGTAATTTTGACAGTTTTTTGTGGAATATCTAATTCGATTTTAAAGATTTTCAATTTAATATAATTCAATTCTTAATATTTTCAATTTAACAATCTTCAAATATTTAATGTATATATAGGAAATGATGCAATCTTGTATGTTTTTTTTGAAATTGATCAATTTGGAAGATCAGAAATAGAAAATTATTCAATTTTGAAAATTGGAAATAAAAATGTATTTAATTTTATTGATTTCAGGGCACTTCATTATAGGTAGTTAATTTAATCAGTTTCAAAAACATTGACAACTCTGAATATTCAAAAATGAGTAATCATGGTTTTTTAGTTAATGTTTTTAATATTATGAAATAAAAATTAAAGGATGTGAAAGCGCGCTTTTCGAGCCACCATCTATTGCAAGATAATAAATAATTGATTACCCATTACAATTCAGAATGGATTCATAATGAAAGTTTTCATTACCGCGATTTACAACTCTTTGTAAGAAATAAAAATTCCAATTACCTCAAGAAGAGATTGCCTCTTCTGCAAATAGCGCCAATTTGCAGAAACTTCATCGACTCTGAGGGTTAACAAAATATCATAAAGAGGGGGAATTTATTGTTTATTAGTTGAGCGCCTAGACTCGAGGAAACATGGGCTATTGAGTAAAGTCCATTGAAACTTTCCTGGCGCTAGAGGATAGGGCAATAAAAAAAAATAAAAAAAATAAAAACTTACAAGGCAGACGTAGGGGAGCCTACGTAGGGGTTGAATATCGCAGTCATCCTCGGATGGGAGAGGATGGACGAGCTTTTACGAGCTTTTGGCTTGCGAAATTTGTCTGGATGCCATCCTCTTGTAGTAAACTGTAAATGTCGCATCGCATCGGTTTCCTTGCAGCTATGCACTATACAGGAAGTAGTAAAAGGATAGCAAACAAGTCATGTTTTACCCTCGGATGCCCGGATTTCTGGTGACCCATTCACGTTATTTTTTGATTTGCAACAACGAATATCTCGGAATGTGCATTATTGCCAATATATTCTCTGTTATTGGACAGAATTCTCATTCATAGAGAAATATGTCACTGGTGTATAAGACACTCAAATGGCCTTGAAACAAATAAAGTTTCCTGTAAACTGACCTACAGTCAATGTGTTGTACACGCCCTGTAGGATGGTTAAATTCTTTTTTTACTTCTGATGCATATCAAATTTTTCAAAAGCAGGTACGTTAACAATCAAAGAGATACATTTTCAAGACAAATTATGAATCTTCAACCAAAATAATGAGATTTTAACAAAGTTCCACTTTTAAGCTAGTAGTTCAATTTTTATTTCAAGAACATGAATTTTCAACAAAATAGGTAGATTTCCAATCGAAGAAATACATTTACAACTTTTACAACTAAAATTATAAATCCTCAACCAAAAAATTAAAATTTTAACTAAGTAGTTCAACTTTTAACTCATTATTTGAATTGTTAAACATATAGTTGAATTTTCAATTCAAGGACACAGATTTTCAACAAAATAGTTACATTTCCAATCAAAGAGGTAAATTTTCAACCAAACTTATGAAACTTCAACCAAAAAAATGACGTTTTAACAAATTAGTACATTTTTTAACCCAATAGTTGAATTTTCAATCCAGGAAGACGAATTTTCAACATAATAGGTACGTTAACAATCAAAGAGATACATTTTTAACACAAATTATGAATCTTCAACCAAAAAAATGAAGTTTTAACTTTTTCAACTTTTAACCCAGTAGTTGAATTTTTATTCCAAGAAGACGAATTTTCAACAGAATAGGTACGTTAACATTCAAAGAGATACATTTTTAACACAAATTATGAATCTTCAACCGAAATAATGATTTTTTGACAATGTAGTTGAACTTCCAACCCATTAGTTGAATTTTTAACCATACAATTGAATTTTTAATCCCGGAAGACGTATTTTCAACAAAATAAATACATTTTCAATCAGAGAGATAAATTTTTCACCAAATTATGAATCTTCAACCAAAAAAATAAATTTGTAACGAAGTAGTTGAATTTTCAACCAAAATAAGAATTCTCAACAAAAGTCTAGTAGTTGAAATTTCAAGAGAAAATGTTTTAATTTGAAATAAAAAAATTTGTAATACATTCAAAATTGTTTTCTATAAAACAATTGAATTATCAACCAGTAAATATTTATTTTGTGAGAAGAAATGTAATTTTCAACCCAAGAAGACGAGTTTTCAATGAAATAATGAATTTTTAATCAACAGTGTGAATTTTTAACTAAGACGATTGATTTTCTACCAAAAAAGACAAATTTTCAACTAAAATTATGAATCTTTAACCAAAAGAATGAGTTTTGAAAAAAGTAGTTCAACTGTTGAGCAAGTTATTCAATTTCCAACCTAACAAAGAGAAATTCTCAACAAAAAGTCTGACAGTTGATATTTCAACAACAAAAATTTAATTTACAAGAAAAAGAGTTGAATTTATCCCAAAAATGCGACTTTTCGTCAAAACAGTTTTTTAAAACCAAATTGTGAAATTTATAAAGAAAAAAGACGAATTTTCTACAAAATGTTGAATTTTCAACCAGTGAATATTAATTTAGGAAAAAAAAAATTAATTTTCAACCAAATAGTTGAATTTTCAACTCAAGAAGACGAATTTTCAAAAACAAATAGGTACATTTTCCAATTAGAAATCAATTTGCAACTAAAACGATGCATTTTTTAATAAAAGTGTGAATTTTTAACCAAGAACTTTAATTTTCTACCGAAAAAGAAGAATTTTCAACGAAAATTATGATTCTAGAAAAAAATAGATTTTCAACAAATTAGTTTAACTTTTAACTAAGTAGTTGAATTTTCATCAAAAAAGTGAATTTCTCAACAAAAGTCTAATTTGATATTTCAACAAAAATATATTTTAATTTAAAATGAAAAAGGAGTTGAATTCATCCCAAAATGCGACTTTTCTAGACAACAGTTTATTTTTTAACCAAACTGTGAAATTAAGAAAGACGAATTTTCTACAAAACAGTTGAAACATCCACCAGCAAATAAGAATTTTTAACAAAAAATTTATTATCAACCAAATACTTGAATTTTCAACCTAAAAAGACAAATTTTTAACAAAATAGGTAAATTTCTAACCAAAGAGGTGAATTTTCAACTGAAATGATAAACTTTCTTTAAAAAGAATGAATTTTTGAAAGAAATACATGAATTTTTAACAAAACAATTGAATTTTCTAAAATTTTTAATTAAAATGTTTTACTTAATTTTCCACGAAACAGCTGAAATTTGTAACTAACAAGATTCATTTTATACCGAAAAATGAACAGTTAAATTTTCAGCTAAGAAAAATTACTTTTTAATAAAAGAAAACATCCAGTTTTGGCAAAACAGTTTAATTTTCCACACAAAAAAAGATAGATTTTCATCAAAGTTGTTCAACTCTCAACCAAATGTTTAAATTTTTAACGAAAATGATGAATTTTAAAACAAAGGGATGAATTTTCAACCGAGTATATGACTTTTCTATAAGAAGACCAGTTTTCAACCAAAAATGAAATAGTTAAATTTTCAGTTAAAAAACTAAATTTTTCAAAGAGAAAATCAAACGAATTTTCCACAAAATAGTTCATTTTTTGTTAAAAAGTGCATTTTCAACAAAGTTTTGCAACTTTGAACCAAGTAGATAAATTTTCGAAGAAAAAGGTTAATTCTCAACAAAAAATGCAATAGCTAATATTTTTGCCAAACGCATTTTCAACAAAATAGTTAGATTTAAATTTTTATTTAAAAAACAAATTTTCAACCAAAAAGATTAATTTTAATCTAAAATGAAGAATCATCAACAAAAATGCCTTTTAAACAAAATTGTAGAATTTTCTACAAAGTAGACTATTTTTTCAAAAGAAATGAATTCTCAAAGAAAAATGTAATAGTTTATATTTCAACCCAAACATACTTTTATTTTAAATCGAAAATAATGAAATTTAATCAAAATAGACGAATTTTCTTGAATAATAGTTTCATCCTTAACCAAAAAAATTTTTGACAAAGTTATTCAATTTTCAGCCAAAAACATAAATTTTTAACCTAGAAAAAAATTCTTTAACCCAAAAAAAAAAAAAAACGATTCTAGAACAAAATACATGAATTTTCAAGCAAGTAGTTGAATTTTCAATTTAAAAAAATGAATTTACTGGCAAACGGTTAAAATTCCAACTAGGAAAGATAAATTCTGAACAAAAAATGGAATAGTTAAATTTTGAGTTCAAAAATGAATTTTTAAATACAAAACTACGATTCAAAAAAGTAAAATTTAAAACCACAGAGATTAATTATCAACTTAAATGAAGAACTTTATAAAACCTTACTTTTTTAACCAAATTATGGAATTTTCTACAAATTAAACTATTTTTTAAATAAAAATGGATGGATTTCTGAAGCCAAATGTAATAGTTGATATTTGAACCAAAACAGAAAAATGACCAAAACAAAAACTGACCTTTTTAGAAAATTGTTGAATCTTTAATAAAGTAGATTAATTTGCTACCAGGAAAGAAGAATCTTCAACAAAATAGATGAATTTTAAACTACAAAAAAAAGTAATTTTTAACAAACAGTTAAATTGTATACCAAACTGTTTTCAACTAAAATCAAGGATATTCAACCAGAAAAATTAATGTTCAACAAAATAGTACCTATAGTTAAATTTTTAGGTAAAGAAAACTAAGTTTCAATGAAAAAAACAAAAAATTTTTAGCAAAATATTTGGAAACTCAAAAACCATTCATAACAAATTTCCACGCAAATCCCATTTTTTTGTAGTAAAAGTGTTTGAAATTTTTGGTCTGCCATCTTAAATTTTCCACTTTTCTTACGCAATTCGTAATCAGCGACGCCAAAAACCACCAATAACTAATTTTTACGAAAATTCTTTTTTTTTTCAACAAAATTCAGGGAGGTCAAGGTCATTCTTGAAGTAACTTTCAACAAGGAATTCAATGGTGACCTTTATTTTGATCTTGACGATGACTTTCAAGGTTTTTTCAAGGTCAAATTAAAAAAAAAAATGGAAACCCCCTTTTTTACATCAGCAATCGATGGAGCTGGGAAATTTTACTTTCAAATATGTACTCAGGTCATACATAGGTAAATTGTAACCTTGAAGATCACTCTAAGGTCATTTAAATTTAAGCAAGGTCTACATACCTCTGGGAATAAAAGCTTTTCACATTTTTTTCGTAACGAGCAAAGTGACTAACTTCAACAATATGTATTCAGTTGTGACCTTAAGCATGACCTTGACGAAGACCTTTAAGGTAATTTCAAGGTCAATTTTTTCCCATTGAAAACCTCCTTTCAAGGTTACCATGTACCTAGCTCTATCGATTGCTGGTGTAAAAAAGGGGGTTTCCATTTTTTTTTAAAGTTGACCTTGAAAAAACCTTAGAGGTAATCGTCAAGATTAAACTAAAGGTCACTATTGAATTCCTCGTTGAAAGTTACTTCAAGACTGACCATGAACTCCCTGAAAAATATCTTACCTGATGAAATATTCAGCCGTCCCGGGACTTTTGTTACACCCGGTATAATATCTGGTTATCGAAGATTAATTTGTAATTGTTTCAACAACCTTAATAAACAAATTCATTGTTTCGCCATTTTGCAGCAGATAGATTTTGTTTCTTCAGAAAAAGAAATTAAAAGTGTATGACAAATCAGGCTTAACTTATGGGGAAAAAATCATTGTCACAGAATTTTGTTTGAAAAAATGTCCTTGTTTAAAAAAATCAGCCATTCTTAGAGCTTTAATTCCAGAAAAAATGTTCAAAAATATTTTCAACCTTAATATTTAAGGATTCAAGAAGAGAAATCTGATTAGAGTAATTGTATAAAAATGGCAATTCATTAAAACTCAGGCTTCATCAAAAATACGCTACCCTTAATTAACAAATAAATTTCTCGTAAACTATTAGTTGCAAAGGGTTCTGTTGCAAGTAATTTTAAAATGATTTTCATGCCCTGCAAATCAAGTTTCATGAACTTCTTACGTTTTCCTTAGCGAAAAGCTATAATAAAAAAATTTCTCATACAAAATTTGTGAAGAGAATTGATCTAATGGTAACTTCGAAAAAGTACTTGAAAGTACTCGGAAGGCATTAAAAGTCGCAATGCATAAAGCGTTTTCTAGTTCCTAGACAATTTTTCTCGCCAGCCAGTTCGTACTTAATTTATCTTCGCCAAATTCCCTTCGTAGAACGATAACTCGTAAAGTCGTTTGTATTCGGGTAGCGGCTGGATAAAAGAGTCCTGCGCTGATACTCGAGTCCAGGGAAACTCCTTGGATCGTGATCTTTCAACCTCGCAACGTTTTGTCATGAAAAGAGGTTCTGAAACATTTATCACTCCCACTTTTTTCGACCAAAAGTACCTTCTATCTAATAGGACCACGAACAATCTAAAAAGATCTTGAATCCACTCTCTTATTTTCCTTTTGGATGCATGGCGACCAACAAAAATTAGGGGAAACAGCTATCCTTACTTTAAACCAGATTCTTATAATAAGAACAGAATTTAAAATTTAATTAATAATAATCTTTGAAAAAAACCATTCCTTTATCCGTCCGTCCGTCCGTCCATCCATCCATCCATCCATCCATCGATGAGACTTGCTTGCAGTTTTATGATATCCTATACAATAAATTTGATAAATCCATCCAAATTTATAATATTAACATTATGAATGATATGTTTCCTCCCTGGTATACGCGTGAAATAATTAATAATATTAAATTAAAGATTAAATATGAAGACAAATATTGAAAATCAAAACTACAGTACTATCTTCAACAATACGAAAAAATTAGAAAAGCAACAAAAATGTTATAATAATGCTATATATACCTCTCCTGATCAAATTGTCAATATATTCGCTGAATACTTTGAGAGCGTTTATATAAGTGCAAGTAATATAACTGATAAGCCAAACTCACAAATTAAACATAAATTAATGGGCGATTTTGCATTGATCTCTGAAAATGATGTATTAACGGCGATAAAAAACTTCCAACTAAACATACTTCAAGATTAGACTCTGTTCCTTCTTCAGTAATTAAAAAATTTTCTAGTATTTTTGTCACACCGCTTACAATAATCTTTAACATTGCGCTAAAATCTGGAATTTTTCTAAGCGTATGGAAAGCTACAAAAATATGTCCCATCCTCAAAACTGGAGATGCTTCTAATGTAAAAAACTACATACCTATATCAATTATTAATAACTTCTCTAAAATCTTCGAAAAGTGCATATATAGAATAATCTTGAATGCGATTCAAAGTAACTTGTCTAATTATCAACATGGATTTTTACGATGCAGGTCAGTTGCTACCAATCTGTTGTTATTTACTCAGCACGTAAATGTTCTTCTTGATACTTACGAACAGGTTGATGTAGTATATATTGACTTAGCAAAGGCATTTGATAGAGTTAATTATAATATCTTAATAAATAAAATGTATGACATCGATTTGCCACACTCTGTAAAAAGTTTACTATGATCATATCTGTCTGAACGAGAAAATGAAGTAGTATATAATGGTCAATCTTCGCGCAATTTTCGGCCTACATCAGGAGTTCCCCAAGGCTCAAATCTTGGCCCTTTATTGTTCATTATATTTGTGAATGATATCTTCTTGAGATTACAGTGTTACTACTTCATCTATGCTGATGATATTAAATTATATTATCCTATATCTAGCATCAATTCCTGTGAAATTCTACATGCTAACCTGGAAAAATTAAGTAAATGGTGTAATGATCACTTGCTTCCTATTAATTCAGAAAAATGTAGGGTTGTTTCATTCACAAGAAAGAATGCTACGCTGATTTACCAATACTCAATTGATGGAGTAAATTTAGTAAGGGTTGATACGATAAAAGACCTTGGGGTGCTCTTTGATAGTCGTCTTACTTTCATACTCACATATGGACTATATTGTTACTGCTGCTGATAAAACTTTAGGTTTTCTTATGCGTACATGTAAACATTTTAAAACTACAACGCCAGCAATCTTACTATTTAAACTGCTTGTAAGAACTAAACTTGAATTTGCATCTGTTGTCTGGGCACCTAGTACAGAAAAATACTCAAAACTTATTGAAAGTTGTCAAAATCGTTTTTTGAAATATCTAGCATGGAAGGAAAATAATGTATATCCATGTCGTGGTGCAGATTATGTATCGCTTAGCAACCTTTTTGAGGCATGGTTGTTGAAAGACAGGCGAACTTTCTCGGATATATTATTTTTATTTAAAATCGTTAGAGGTATATATGATTCTCCAACGCTTCTAGAAATGCTACCCTTTAATGTTCCGAACTATTCAACTAGACAAAGTGAATTTTTATATGTTAATAGTAAAATGAGTCGTCGCTCACCACTATTTAGAATGTATAATCATACCAATGGTATGTTGAAATTAGATAACAATCGAAACCTTGATATGTTCTTCATTTCTCTTTCCGAGTTTGTAGATGCAACGCATGATTATATCTTGCTCTCCAATCATTAAAATCAATAAAATTAGTTTAGGTATTTATAAGTGTTGATATAAGTATTGATCAAAATACCACGGATAGATGTATATATGTTCACTTGGCAATTATTTAGTTCAAGAAGTTTTGTAACCCTGTAATTGGTCTAATCAACTGTTGGATTTTGTATTTTCAAATAAAAAAAATAAAATAAAAAAAAATCTGGGTAAAATATTTCATCACTGTTGACTGTTAAATCTTTCTTGGTTTAAAATGCAACTCTTTTGTTGAAGATTTGTCTCTTGGGTTTAAAAATTCATCTCTTTTAGTAGAAGTTTCATCTTTTTTGTATAAAAATTCAACTGCTTGGTAGAAAATTAATCTGGTTCAGTAATAAATAATTAAGTATCTTATATAATTCAAATATAATGTGAGAAGCGACAGATTTTGACATTTGTAATTTAAATTCTTATTAAATGTTACATAAGGTGTTATTTATTGCCTCACATACAGTTTGAAAATCACTTCGAAGATATGATTACATTAGATAAAAATTATCTGAGTTTCTCAAGGTGAAATAGCTATGCGCGTGCAAGAGTTTAACTTCCACCGAATACAGTAGGCATTACCAATTAAAATTGTTCATCTCACGAAGCCGCACAATAATACATATAGGCGATTTATGACCTGAAAGGAAAAAACCCAATATCTCGGAACAGTATATTTACACGAAACGTCATAATAATTGATAGTTACATTTATCTCAAAATTCTGCGCTAATCACTTTGTGCCACATTTCGGAACAATGAGGAGCGTTTATACTCTGGCTTTAATCCTCGAAGTTATGCTCAATTTTGTTGGTAAGTAAAGAATAAATTGATATCTTTTTTAAATATTTTTTTTATAGTATATGTATGTTAGAACATCTATGGCACATTACTGAATGTAAAATATTATGTAAACTCTATGATAATAACCAATTATTATTACTAATATTAGTTCTTTTTTACTAAAGTATTATAGTTATAGACTGATGTTTAGGGCTAACTTATCTGAATCAGTATTTTATAGGTTTTAAATCAAAACATTTTACCTAAAATGGAAAAATTTTGATCCATCTTAGCCGAATTCCCAAGATACGAAGCACACTGAATCATGGCATAACCTCAATACTAATGAATTTTTATAAACGGAACTAAGTAAATAATTTTTTTGTTTAATCCGATCAAAAATGTAATTCGAAACGGTTCCATTGATGATCATTCTGGTCAGAGAATTAATTAATTTCATAATGTGCTGAGTAGTGGAAAACATATGCCAGACAATACTTGACCTCGAAATTTGAATCAAGTTGATCATTAATCAAAACGTAGCATCATTTTGATCCATTTGTCGTATCAACTTGACACCTGGTAGTTTTGGGTCAGCTTTTTTCTCCCAAAATAAGAGTTTGAATTTTGATTGTGATTTTAAAGTGAAGTCAAATAGATTGAGTGTGTACATTTATTTTGTTTTCACGCTGAGGTAATCACATTGCAAATACCTTATATTGGTGAAGATGAAGTACCGATTGACATAATCTTTTTTCTTTTCACAGAAATATCATCAAGTACGTCGCCCAAAGAAAGGGACTTTCTGGCAAATTTTGGGAGGAGTAGTGAACATGCGGAGCATCAAGGTGACCCTAATATTAATAAAAATTGATAACAGAAGTTTTAGTTAATTAAAAATTTAAAACTATCAAATCTCTTGAACTATAAAATGCTCTACACGCATGCAACTTTGTTCCTGATGATTTACAGGGAAAGTTTCCAAAAAGTATACCATACCGGAATTCTATTCTTTTATCGAGCACATTTTTTGTAGGCTTTTTCCCTTGCTTTTCTGCGGATTGTACACTCATGCAAAAATATTATAGGAAAATCCGTATAAGCCTATATTGATTTTTTTGATACTATAGGAAATACACTGTAGAAAATCATTACATTGAAAACTGCCATAGGATAAAATAAATAAACTGCAAAGGTACGGTGATTTCTGACTACTGATACTTCTGCAGAAATAATCTTTACACAATAAACATCTGACAATTGCCTTGATATCTTCATAGTTGCTTAAAATTTCAATATTTTATTGGTGTGAGATAATAGTTAAATATAATCTGAACAAAACAATTCAATACTAATGTTAATAATATTCTTTCTGAATAATGCTAGAAATTTCGGTTTTTTTCTGAAATTATCAACTATTTTCAGAATGATGTTTCTGTTGTTGATCAGGGTTAAGTTATTAAAGATAGTGTTAATTTTCTTCATTTACTGATCGATCCATCTAGCTTTCGCTCCATGACATGCATCCTCCTCAGGATAGTTTACATTTCTTCTACTCTATAATAAACTACATTAGGTTTTTATAAAATGCCTAAGTTTTAAAATTATGCAAATTATTGCATGATAATTTAATAACCCGAAAAAGCTTACCACATTTCGAAGTCAGAATTTAAAGTATGGAGTACATATATATAATAAAATGTGAAATAATTTTTTTAGAGATGATTAAAAAGGATTATGTTAATAATTTTAGAGTTTATCCTCTTCTCTCTTTTCATTTGAAGTGAGTTAATATTTGATTCAATTCAGCAAGAATGAATTTATCAAGAATTTCCTTACTCCTTAGAGGTGTCCCAGTACTCAAGGTACATTTTTATATTTTTGAATTGCTCATAAGAAATCGAGTTGAAAATAATAATAAAAATTTGTTGTCAAGTTAATAATTAATGAGTAATTAACAATTAAAGATTACCCAATCGCAAGCATGCGTTAGATGTACGACAGTCCATGTGTCACTTATGAGGGTGTGTGCGCAAAAGAGTCTTTTGTATTCTCTGAAATCTACTCAATTCTCTGAATGCTTCTGTATTTTCTGAATTCTTCTCAATTGTCTCAATTCTTTGGAATTCTCTGAACTCTTTCAAATTTTCTGAAATCTCTTGAATTTTATGAATTCTTTTGTATTCTCTAAATTCTTTTGAAATTCTCTACCTTTTTTGAACACTGTGAATGCTGTTGAAGTTTGTAAATTCTTTTGCACTCTGTGAATTTTTCTGAATTCTCCAAATTCTTCCTAATTCTTTAAATTCTTCTTAATTCTCCGAATTCTTACGATATTCTCTGAATCCTTCCGATTTCTCAGAATTCTTCACTGAATTTTTCAAAATGTTTTTTAATTATCTTGAAATCATTAGAATACACGTTGCATTATTTTAACTCTCTTTGAATATTTTGAATTCTGTAAAATTCACATGAATTCTACAGGAATTTAAAAGCTTTTCTTAATTCTCTTGAAGTCTTTATAAAACACCATGAATTGATCTGAATCTCTGCAAGTCTTCTGTATTCTATGAACTCTGCTTAATTAATCTGAATTCTCTGATAATTTTTGAATTGTCTGAATTCTTCCAAATTCTCTGAATTCTTCTGAATTTCCCGAAATCTTCTAAGTTCTCTCAATTCTTCTGAATTCTCTGAATTGTTTCGAAATTTTATGAACTCTTTAAGCTGCGCTGAATTTGTTGAATTTTCACGATATCACTGCATTTTTCAAAAGGTCTTTTAATTATATTAAAATCATTAGAATACAGCTTGAGTTAGTTTGAAGTATTATTTTGCATTTCCAAGTCTTTTGTAGACCCTAAATTATCTCAAATATTTTAAATTCTCTAAAGTCTTTGGAATTACCTGAAGTCATTTGAATTCTCTAAATTTTTTTACAATTTTCTGAATTGTTTTAAAATTGTCTGAATTCTTTTCAATTTGTTTAATACCTCTAAATTCTTCGAATTCTCTGAGTTATTTTGAATTTTTCTAAACTCTCTAAACAGTTCTGAATTTTTTTTATTTCTTACGAGACCATTGAATTCTTTACATGCTATTTTATTTTCTTGAAATCAATAGAATAAACTTTGAATTAGTTTGGACTCCTTTACAGCTTTTGAAATTTCTGAATCTTTCTGAATTCCTCTGGAACAATAGAATTATTTTGATGACAAACTCAAACAAGAGACAATTTCGACGACAAACTGTTCCGTATTTTCAAAACTAGGCCAAATTCCATTGAAGTTTGAAATTATTTACATTTTTCGTGATTCGCACAAAAATGATGCATTACTTCAAGTGGCATCATTGGAATTAATGTTTTAAGAGTCTTTTTGGTATTTTTTCGATTAGAGAAGACAATACAAAATGTCATTTTGATGATACTTACCTATTTTTCAAAATAGGCAGAAAAAAGAGAAGGTCTCATTTTGACGACAAACTTTTATCTATTTGAAAAAAAGCCAAATGCCACCGAAGTTGGAAATTATTTACATTGCTCATGATTTTCAGAAAATAGTGCATTGCCAATGGTGGCATGATTGGAATTGATGTTTTAAAACATTTTTCGATCGTTTTTTAGTTAGGACAGACAACAGAAAAGGTCTTGTTTTACGAGAAATAATTATCCATTTTTTAAAAGATGCCAAAAGTCAGAAAAGTTGGGAATTACTTAAACTTCTCCTCGCTTTCTAAGAATGATGCATCAAATCCTCGCATGGTTGGAATTTATGTTTTGAAAGTTTTTTTTCTAGTTTTATGATTAGGAAATAAAACGGAAAAGGTCTTATTTTGACGACAAACTTTTATCTATTATTAAAAATAGGCCAAATGCCACCGAAGTTGCAAATTATTTACAATTCTCATGACTTTAAAAGAAATAATAATACTTTGCCTCAAGTGGCATGATTGTAGCTGATGTTTTAAAACTGTTTTAGGTACCTTTTCGAACAGTGAAAGCAATATCAGAAAGAGGAAACACTGGAAAAACGTGTATTCTAAAGATTTTAAGAGAATTCAGAAAATTCAAAAGATCTAAAGGAGTTCAATAACTTGAAATGTATTCTAATAATTTGAAGATAATTAAAAATCATTGAAAGAATTCAGTGGTCTCATAATAATTAAAAAATTCAGAACAGTTCAAATAATTCAGAAAATTTCAAAAGAATCCAGAGAATTCAAAATTTATCAGAGAATTTAGAATAATTCAGGAGAGTTCAAAGAATACAAAAGACTTGGAGAAATTTAGAACAATTCATGGTGTATTGTAAAGATTTCAAAAGAATTACACAACATTTTAGTTCTGAAGAATTTGTTTGAATTCTACAGGATTCAAAATATTCGAAGAAAGTTGAAGTAATTCAACGTGTATTCTAAATATTTCAAGAGAATTAAAAATATTCAGAAGAAGGAGTTCAAACTAACTCAAGGTGTATTCTAATGATTTCAAGATAATTAAAAAACATTTTTTTTTAATTCAGTGATATCGTGAGAATTCAACAAATTCAGAGCAATTTAAAGAGTTCATAACATTTTGAAACAATTTAGAGAATTCAGAAGAATTGAGAGAACTTAGAAGAATTTAGAGAGTTCAGAAGAATTCACAGATCTCAAAAGAATTCACAGAATTCAAAATAATTGAGATAATTTTCAAAAAATTGAGATGATACAAAAGAATGAATAGAATTCAAAATATGTCACAGAATTCAGAAGAATTCAGAAAATTCAAACATTCTCAGAGAATTCAGAATAATTCAGGAGAGTTCGTAGAATACAAAAGCCTTGCAGAAATTCAGATCAATTTATGTTGTTTTATAAAGACTTCAAGAGAATTAAGAAAAAACTTTCAAATTTCTGTAGAATTCATGTGAATTCCACAGAATTAGAAATATTCAAAGATAAAATAATTCAACGTGTATTCTAATGATTTCAAGATAATTGAAAAACATTTTTAAAAATGCAGTGATATCATGAATTCAACAAATTCAAAACAGTTCAGAAAATTCTAAAACAATTCCGAGAATTCAGAATAATTCAGAAGATGCAAAGAATTTGGAGAAATAAACAAAAATTCAGAGAATTCGAAAGAATTCAGAGAATAGTGGAAGAATTCATAGAATTAAGAAGGATTCAAATAATTTAGAAGAATTTAGAAAATTCGGAAGAATTCACAGAGTGCAAAAGAATTCACAAACTTCAAATGAATTCACAGAATTCAGAAAATTTTTTGGAGAATTTCAAAAGAATTTAGAGAATACAAAAGAATTCGAAAGGTTCAGCGAATTGAAAAGAGTTTAGAGAATTTAAAAGAGTTCAGACAATTGAGAGGAATTCAGAGAATTCGGAAGAATTCAGAGAATAGCGAAAGTATTCAGAGAATTAAGAAGAATTCAAAGAATTGAGAAGAATCTAGAGAATTCAGAAGAATTCACAGAGTGCAAAAGAATTCACAAACTTCAAAATCATTCACAGAATGAAAAAAAAATTGAGAATTTCAAAAGAATTTAGAGAATACAAGAGAATTCATAGAATACAAAAGATTTCAGAGAGTTTGAAAGAGTTCAGAGAATTCAAAAGAATTCAAACAATTAAGAAGAATTCAGTCAATTCAGAGAATTGAGTAGATTTCAGAGAATACAAAAGACTTGGAGAAAATCAAAATAATTTATGGTGTATTGTAAAGGTTTCAAGAGAATTGAAAAAAACTTCAAAAGAATTCAAAGGAGCACAAGTGAATTCTAAGAATTCGTTTGAATTCTACAGAATTAGAAATACTCTAAGGAAGTTGAAATAATTCAACGTGTATTGTAAAGGAAAAGATATTTTCTAAGATTTAATATCTCGTCGCTCAGTTTCCGTGTGAAGTTGCACCGTTGATATTCACACCCTCCTGCAAGTTTAAAATTACTCTTTTGCGCACACACCCTCATCAGTGACACATGGATTCCGCATGCTTCTGATTGGTTGATCTTTAATTGTTAATTACTCATTAATTATACACTTTACAACAAATTTTTAATATTTTTTTTCAACTCAATTTTTTATGAGGAATTCAAAAATATAAAAATGTACCTTGAGTACTGTGACACCCTGTACATATATCAACAAACTTAAAAAAAATCAATCCGGTTTTTGCTTAGAGTTGAGTTCACCGTTTGAATGTCTACCTTACGACGACCCTATTTCTGGCGTTCCTTGTGGCGGACAATCTTCTTCTTCTTCTTCTGGAAGAGAACATTATCCTGACACGTCTCTTCACCTAGTCAGACCTTATTCTCCGGCCAGGTCTCTTTCTACTACTGAGCTTCCTCATCGTGCCAGGTCCAGGTCTCCTCCTAGGCACCCTGTTACACCTACCGGGCTTCCTTCTTCTGACAATCGTGGATATGGACTTGAACAACTTCAATTTATTAGGCTTATTCCCTATAAGAATCCAAACCGGATGTTTCAACTTCGAAGATACACTTTTCCTACGGATGAAACAATTCAAATACTCGTAGGACGCAGTCGCTATGGGTCCATGCCAACCCAAGAACAAATTGTATTAGCAACAGATGATGGTGACGTCTTTGCAATACTGGAGAGTTGGAATGTTCTTGCTGGAATATATACATATAGTTCTAGCGTTAACAAGAAAGTACGGTCAAAGATAAACATGGACAGCCACGAGATTACTTTACTGACCACATCTGAAATCCTTGAAGTTCCAGTAGGCTCCAAACGCCTAATATTATCTTATTTCAGAGTAGTGTATGCAAATTAAAATCTTCAACACCATTCATTCAAAGCCAAAAAAAATGTAAATCTAAAATTTTAAATTTGGTTTGATCCAGAGTCGTCTTAAAATGTTGCATGTAATTTGTTATCATGATTAATAATAAAAAGGTATATATATTATGGTTCTCCAAGTTTCTATCTTTAGTATAACCTATAATAATTATCCTATGGGGTAGACCAACCTATAATGTGGATAGAAAAAAATTCCAAAATATAACTGAATTTATATAGAGCCGACCCTGCAATTCCGCTATTAAAGCTACAAAATCAAGTAATCATCACTGAGTCAGAAAAAAATGATAAACCGGGTTTTCCATTGTCAAAAACAAAACAAAAAAGATTTTCGAAACACAGCCAAAATATGATGAAATAGAACACGAATCTCCGCTACTGAATCTAGAAGATGAATTTTTTAATTGAACCTTAATTATGTCCGACACTTTTGGGTCTCAAAGTTTAATTTTAAATTTAAACAATAATTACGTACCTTGTCCGGCGGTCTTTCGATATCAAAATATATTACCCCAAGGATTATTGCAAATGATGATAACCCTAATGATTATTTTTTTTGCTTAAAGTTTTCCTCAGGTTTTTTATCCTGATTTTCCGTCAACACAACCGACTAAGTCAGGTGCGTAATATAGTTTGAAGTTGTATAGGTTGCCTTAAAATTTCGGTTAAGTGGACAATCAATGCATAGGCCCTTCTCTCTTTTTTCTCATACATCGCGAGGTCGGGTCGATTGAATCGACCATAATGATCCGCCTGAATAGTAACATCCCAATATAAGATGTAATCTTTGTTTTCTGAAACAAGCGTTGCAATTTATCTATAGAAAGGCATCCATTCTCTTGAAAGTCCTGGGTCCTGGGCAAGTTCTTGATGTATAATGCCCGATAGCATGTTTCTTTGGTGTCACCAGATAATCGGCATCGGTCAACAGCGTCTTGATATAACACGTACTTGTAATAATTTCTGGTGGCAACAACTCTTTTCTGAATTGTAATGTCGAATTCTTTCGTTTGTCAAAACAGGACGCCCGTATTCAGCCAAATATTGGACGCCTCGCTATCCACTTTATCTTTATGTAACGCTCTGGGGTGCTCGCCGTCGATTGATTTTTTTCTTTATTGCGTTTCTAAATCCTTAATGGTTTCTGCCGTGACATTTAAGGCCTCTCCTGAGGAAAAATTCAAGGGAGTGTAATTGAGATCGGTTTCACAGATGGTACTGGAAAGCGTAACATCACGATTGCTGTTTAAATAATCACGCAACTACATAACTTCTGACTCACTGAGCTTCTTGACATCAACAACAATATCAGCAGTATCAAACATATCAACAACCCTGCACTCTCTATGTCATGGTAGAACTACCCTTGTAATGGACAAATTACTGTTATGCAGTCAGTGCTTGTTTATTTCAGAGCGGATGGTTCTGTTAATCCCTTCAAGGTCGGTGTTAGACCATTCGATAAGCCCTAAAGAGTACATAAGGACAGGGATCACATAAGTGTTGATTTTCCGGAACCAATTTGTGTCTTGTAGTGAAGACACTTATTAGGCATTTCATAACTAGCGTATGCTAAATACTCTTAGACTCAAAAATACCCAGATGCTTACGCGACTTACCATCAGGCATTGCCTCGTTTCGTTCTCGTTTTGTAGCTATGCCGTTTCTTATTCTCTTTTGATTGAATACATTGTTCTGCATTTATCTAGTTTGAACTACCTATGAATGTCATTGCAAAATATTATTGAGTTATATAACTGTATTCAGCAGAAGCCCTCGAGACAGAGCCCTTCTATGCAAAACCTGTGGATGCGTCCGGTAGCCTGATCAAAGGCGCCGGGAATGGAGGTGGTGGTGGTGTTTGTGGTGGTGAAAGTGGTAGTGGAGATGGTGGTATTAAATGTGGTGGTGTTGAATGTGGTAGATTTAGTGGTGAAGGTGATGATGGTGGAGAAGGTGGTGGTGGTGGTAGGGGTGGTGTAGATGGTGGCGGTGGTGTAGGTAGTGAATTTAATAGATGTGCTGGTGAAAATACTGGTAGAAGAGGTGGTGATAGATAGGATAGATGTAGTGGTGAAGATGGTAATCTTCACCACCACCACCTCCATAACCACCACATCCTTCATTACCTTCACCATCATCACCGCCACCTCTATCACTACCGTTTAATCGACTCTGTACTGCGTTGAATCAACATTGTACAATGCTGATAATTATTGGTGGCTTACCAAGAAGTTCCACAGAATGTTTCGTCAAAATCGAAATTAATATTTGGGAATGGTGTACGATTTACGCATACAAAGTAATGCTCCTATGATGCGTGATACACCTATCGATTTTAATGATCAATTCATCTACATGGGCAGGCACCTGAGAAATATTACATAAGCTTTAGTGACCTAAATAACTATAAAGAAATTCTCATCAACACAAACGCTCACAAAAAGCATTGCAGTCTCACTGAAACTATTCGTATTAGAAATAATACCAAGTACAAGAACATTATTGCGAAATTTTTACCACGTAAAGGATAATCTAAAGATGGTGGTTCTCTACCCCAATGCCAGGTATTCAGAAAAAACCTACCAACAAACTATCCATACTCTAATGATCCTCTCGGACAGATTGATCTTCTTGATTTGTTCTTAACATTATAAGTAGCAGGCAACCAGAGTCACAAAAAAGAAATTGTCTTTGTCACTGAGGGATTACGTCAGGAAGGTTTCATATACATACGTGAAGTAACTATACAGACACCTACTTCACCACCACAACCAACCACCTCCACCATCATAGCCATGTCTACAAGCTGGCTGATGTATACACTGTGTCGTCATTGATTGAATGTCATTCACCCCTTATGCAGCATCAAGGTGACTTCTACTTGTCAAGATTGTCTAAAAATATATTCACGAGTCGACGCTTTAAAGAGCCATCAGAATTTCGCATGCCAGAAAGCAAAAAATCTTTCTGTCAACGTGTCTGAGCATGAATTTCATTGTAGCTGCTATGAATTTTTTCACCTAAAGTTGTCCGAATTTCAAAAAACTACTAAAAATAATAAGAACAGTAAACAAAACGATAATAGTAATAGTCGTTCAGTAGGGACCAAGAGCGAAAAAAGTGTGGATCTTTCAATTAAAATGCTAGATATTATGATGTGTTTGAGTCTTTTCTACTAAGAAAACAAAGAGGGAGGTTTAGGTTGGAGAAGACGAGAAGCAGAATTGTATGGATCAGAAAGATGGAGATCGAGATGCAGATGAGAAGGAGGGGGATCAAGAAGAATTACAAGAAGAGGATGAACATGATGATGATAATAATGATGTTGATGATGATGAAGAGAAAGAGAAGAAGGAGGGGGAAGAGGAAGAGGAGGATTCAAACGGATCTAGTAAACTGATGTTTGAGTCACATCCTCAACTAAGCCGAGAATGCTGCTGTATAATGCTTCGTACAGATCCTAACGAACTTGTACATGCTTTGCGATTTTACGTTAACTATGTTCATTCGTTACAAATTCCTCAGTGTCAAGCAATTGTCCGCATATTGCGTCAAAGAAACATAATTTGTCAGCAGCTATGGCTAGCATTATGAAACTGAATACAAGTGATGATGGAGGAAGTAATATCAGTAGAGGTGGGGATAATAACAGTGTTGGTGAAGATGAATGATATAAAATAGATGATTTTGGAAACAGAGTTTAATTTTTATTGATACGAAGTTGTTCACGGACGTGCAAGGCTTCAAGAAGCTCATAAATCAGTTTACCTTCAAAGAATCGGCTATAATTGCTCTCCAGAAAGACGCTTCACCTATGCTCTAACTCTTTGAACCTCACTGCCTGCCAAATACCAGATTGAGAATTTGTGGCTGATGCGCAATTATCATGGATTGGAAAGAAAATGGTTGAACCAGTTTCTACAAAAATGAAAATAATCAGGAAGATTATGTGCTCAAATCAAAATTGTGCAGTTTAAAATGCTCTTGCAGGATCAGCCGACTATTAGAAATTATGCTGGAAGCAGTGCCGATAACGATGAAATTGATGATACAACTGAGAGTGTTCATACCTACATGAGCAAAACGATGCCTTAAGACTTCTAGAACCATTTTAAATCTTTATTTTCACTACGTTTACTTTATCTAATTACGTGAGGAGATTAATTTGTTGAACTTTGCCAAGATTCTACATTGTCAAGTGAAGTCAAGTATTTTTCTTGAATAAATGTAAGACAAAAGGTAATATTTCATGTGAATTTATTCAAACTCAACAACTTAGATATACATTAGTTAATTTAATATTTCATAAATAGGTGATGCGCCAATTTTTCATTTTCGCTGAACATTAACATTCATTTACCAGAATTTTAATCTGAAAATATTTTTAACATAGGATCTTTTATGAACGGCATGAAATAATATTTCAGATACAGAATTTAAATTTTCAAATTCATTTATTTTAATCAAAAATAATGACTTTTCTATGATAGAAGATGACTTTTTAACATAACACTTGTTGTTGATACTTCAACCAAAAAACATGAAGTTCCATTTAAAAAAAATGAATTCTAAGACCAAAAAGCCGAATCTCCAACAAATAAAGATTTTTCAGTCATGAAAGAAAAAAAAGTTCACCTGAAACGTTGAACCTTCAAGCCAAAAGACGAATTTTCTACACGAAAACTGAATTTTCAACCAGAAAATACGAATTTTCAGCAAAAAATTAATTTGTTCAAACAAAATAGTTAAATTTTCAACCAAGAGATAAACCTTTATCCAAAAAAAAAAACAAATTTTCAAAAAAATAGTTAAACTTTTACCAACGCAGTTGAATTTTCAATAAAAAAAGATCAGTGTTCAACAAAATAATTTTAACTTCAACCAAAGAGTTGAATTTTCATCTATGAATATGAATCTTTAACAACAAAAAAAATGATTTCTCAAAAAAGTGATTCAACAAAAGTTTTCAAACAAATTAGCAAACAGTTGAATTTTTATTCAAGAAAGATAAAAACTTCTACCAAAATAAATAAATTTTTAAATCAAAAAGATAAAATTTCAACAACAAAAAAATTGAATTTTCATCTGAAAAAGATTTTATTTTGACTTTTCAAATCAAAATATGAGTTTTAAACAAAAAGTAAATTTTTTAGTAAGATACTTGAATTCTCAACCCAAAAAGACGAATTTTCAACAAAACAGTTGAATTTTAAACCAAGAAGGATGATTTTTTAACGAATTTCTTGAATCTTCATCCAAACAATTGCATTTTTATCCAAGAATGATGTAATTTCTACTGGAATATAACAATTTTTGAATTCAAAAGATGAATTTAAAAAAAATTGTTGAATTTTAATTCAAAAAATATTTCACTTTGACTTTTGAACATCGAAATATGAGTTTCAAAACAAAAGGAATGACTTTTCAACAAAATTATTGAACTTTCAAACAAATAATAAAATTTAAAACTAAAAAGATAATCTTCAGGAGAAACAAATTAAAAAAAAAAAGAAATATAAATACAAGGCAAATAAATTACGAACAATAATATTATATCAGGGTGACACCAAACATTTATTTACAAAATTCCCTAATTTTTCCGTGATCAGTTTCTCGTTTTCCCTGTCCATCAATATTCAAAGACCGGAATTAAAAATTTGTAACATTTTTAATCTGAAATTTTCTATAAACGGAACAAAACAATTATAAATTACAATTGAAAAATTTCAATTTTATTCCATTTGATGGTTATTCAAGGTTATAGAAATTTCCTGACTTTTGCAAGATTCTTTTTCTAAATCCCTAAATTTTCCCTGTCCAATAAAATTCCCTGAATTTAAAAAAAATTGTTATTGGTTAGGTTCACTTTTCACTCAAATGGTTTTTTTCGCGCGTTAAGTTAAATTTATATTAAATTTCGGTACAATTAATCCGAGCTATTTGTTTCATTTGCGAATTTCCAAAAATTACCCACATAAATGAAGGATCCCCCTTCCTACCGTAGCAAATTGTGATAAAATCCCTCGCACCCTCCACCCCCTTTGAGCTGTTACAGTCAATTTTGTGATCTTTTCGTATTGCGCATGCGTCGCGTCAAGAACTGGATTGGTTACACGTGACGCGCTTATTTGAAATGATAAATAATTGTTTACAGCAAATAATAATTGTAAAGTGTTTATAGATATTAAAAATGATTTCAAATTCATATTTGTAATAAAAAAGGTACTCCTTTCTTCAAATTTAGAATCGATTTTTTTTTGGGAATGAAAATCAAATCATTATTATTTTACGTTTCACTTTATTAGTCTATTTTGTGGTCAAAGAATTTGTTCTAATATTCTTAAAAGTATTATTTCTTTTAAATAATGTTCTTGTTTCTTTAATCATTTTAAATAAGCGCGCCAATGGTAGCCAATCCAGCTGTTGGCGCGACCCATGCACAATACGGAAAGATCCCAAAATTGGGAACACTGAGCTGTTACATAATTTAAGTACGGTCCCTAATCAGAAAGTCATCAAAAAATGCTAAAAGTTTGTAAATGTTTCCTAGTTTAATATCCTGTGAAAATCACTTTTATAATCTTTGGAATAATAGTGGGGATGAGAAATTCCACCAAAACCCTCAAAAACTACCATTCAATGAAAATTTAAAAAAAATTTAAGTATAAGGCACCAAAATTTGGAATTTGTTGGTAATTTTTCACGGTCAAAGATTTTCATTCGTATTCCCCCAGAGAATCGCGGTCATGTGAATCTCCGCAAAATCACTGAAAACCACCTGAAATAATGAACGAATTATAAAGAATCAGAAAGTCGTCAGAAAAAGCTTGAGGTTTGTAAATTTTTTCTGATTTCATACCTTGAGAAAATATCTTCAATAATTTCCTAAACGATATGGGAAAACTGCAAAGAATTCTTCTTCTTTTTAGATTAATTAAAATTTCCCTATCCCATTTTAGGTTTGGAATTATTCTGTCTTAGTTGAAAATTTAACTACTTGGTTGAAAATGGATTCATTGTGTTGAAAATTAGTCTTTTCGTAAAAAATTGATCCCTTTCGGTTGAAATTTCACCTTTTTTAGTTAATAATGCAACTATTTTGCTAACATTCAATGTGCTCTGGTTGATGCTGCAACTGTTTTGTTGAGCTGAAGTTTTCATAATAAAGCTAACGCCAAAAATAATTAGAACAAAAAAATTACGACGAAACGGCAGATTTTCAAATTTCTGATTTAAGAATTTTAAATTAGATTAAACTCAGAAAGGGAAAGAGCTTTGTTGATAAGAATTGTTTGCACATTAGTAGTACTGATCGTAAAATTTCTGAAGGTTTCATTGAAGAAAGGTTTTCTTAAGAACATCCCTGATATAACTTGCATGAATGCTGATAAAGGCAATATTATAGTTTGTATGAAAAAATCAGATTAGATTAGGGATATGGAGGGTTTACTTTCTAATCGTGATCATTTTGATTTATTGAATGAAAACCCGTTAAAACAATTAAGAAGAGACACTTTCAAGATTCTAGACAATTGGAGAAAGAAAGGACTTTTAGGAAAAGATATAAGATGGACTGATATAAATACCGAAAACACAGTTCTTGCCAGATGTTATGGTTTGAGAAAGATTCATAAAGATGGCTATCCTTTGAGAATAGTTATTTCTACTATTAACACTCCCACGAAACTTCTAGAACAAAACTTTAATTTGAAACTTAAAGAATCGATCACAACTTCAAAACACAATGTCAAAAATAGCTGGGAATTCAAAGAAATTATTATTCAAAAAACTGTTCCTGATGACCATGTAATGATTCCTTTGGATGTTGTTGCAATGTTTCCGAGTATACCCCTTGAATTAGTTAAACAGGGAATGTTAAATGGATGGAACAACATAAAAACACGTACTCGATTAGGCCAAAAACATTTTATCAAAGGGATAGTTTTTATTATGAACTCAACTTATTTCAAATTCAATGGATCTTTTGATAGGCAAAAGCTTGGTACTCCCATAGTTCAGTCATTTCTCAAATTTTAGCAGAAATAGTTGTGAAAGATTTGGAGGGCTTTGCTTTCAAGAAGCTAGATTTTGATTTGCCCTTTTACTTTCGGTATGTTGAGGACACCTTATTATGTGTTCCTCTAGCAAAGTTGCAGTCAGTTATTGATGCTTTTAACAGTTTTTATCCAAAACTTCAATTTACCCATAAAATAAAATAAAAATAATAAAATCAGTTTTTTGGACATAGAAGTAATTAAAGGTTAGGATGGTAATATTATTACCAATTGGTATAGGAAAAGTACATATTCAGGTAGAATTTTAAATTTCTTCTCAACTCATCCTTTTCAAAACAAAATTGCAGTAATTAAAAACTTAGTTGACAGAGCTCTAGGTTTGTCCCACGTTTCATTTCACAAAAAGAATTTGAATATTGTTCGGAATATCCTTCTTCTTAATCATTACCCACAAAAGTTCATTGAGAAACATATCACAATTAGAATTCAACAAATCAAAAACAAACCCAATAAAATTTTATCTACAAATAACCAGAAGGTACTATTCTCCGTATACCATTTAAAATGGATTCAATAACAACTTTTTTTAAAGATCCTTTAGATAAATTTGAGAAAGGTGGTGTTGTTTACAATGTCACTTGCAAGATCTGTAAGATGACTTACGTGCTACACAAAAGTGATCTTCGTTTGGGACATTGTTATAAGAGTGCTAATTTTTCTTACCTTGATAAGGGTGTTATATGAGCACCGAAACGTTGGTAAATGTTATAAATGCTTCCATATTGTGATTTGATATTAATAAAAATAAAAAAGGTGAAAAAAAAGAAGGAAGGGGATTTGGTTGGTTGCCTTCTCATTTTTCTTTCTTCTTTTTTATTTTTGTCAAAAGAAACAAATTTTTTTTCTTCTTAGGAATTGCGATAGAAGCATTTTGTGGTGGTTGTCCAAATTTGATCGTCGGATTCTTGTTTTATTTTCAGGAATTCTATAAATTCAAATTTCTGATAAAAATTGTTATTAACAGCTACACACATTTAGTTTGAGAATCACTTTGAAGATACTAAGAATAATACAAATACATACGTTTAGTTCAAACAAAATTATCTGGGTTTCTCAAGGTAAAATAGCTATACGCTTGCAAGAGTTTAACTTCTACATAATACATTAGGCAACACCAATGTAAATTGTTCATCTCACGAAGCCCCACAATAATACATACACACGATTGAGGACCGGGAAGGGGAAAACAAAAATATCTCTGTACAGTATATTTACACGAAATGTCATAATATTCGTTAGTTATATTTCTCTCAAAATTCTGGGCTAATCACTTTGTGCCACATTTTGAAACAATGAGGACCGTTTATACTCTGGTCTTAACCCTCGAAGTTATGCTCAGTTTTGTTGGTAAGTAAAGAATGAATTGATATCATTTTTAAATATTTTTTTATAGTAGATGTATGTTAGAACATCTATGGTACATTACTGAATGTGAAATAATATGTCAACTCTATGATAACAAACAATTACTATTATTGATATTATCTCTTTGCTACTCAAGTATAATAGTTAGATTGATGTTTAGGGATTGTTAGTTTTAATCAGTGTTCTCTTAAAAACTCGAAATTTTCTGCATTTTTGAAAAAAAATATCTCTTAGGGATAAAAAACAAGAAATCTGATATATTCTGCGTCATTTTTTTCTCCCAAAATAATGAGTTTGAATTCTGATTGTGATTTTAAAACAAGGTCAAATAGATTAGGTGTATAAATGTATATTGCTTTCACGCTGAAGTAATCACATTGTAAATAACTTATACTGGTGGAGGCGACATACCGACTGACAAGTTTTACAATACCCTCCTATCATTGTGTAAATTTTGAAACTGTTATACAAACGCTTTCTGTTACTGAAATTGTCACAATTCTAGGTTTTTTGTTGAATCGAATAGAAAAATTTAGATATTTAGATATTTACATATTGGTAGGCTGCGACAAACATATACGAAATAAAATGGGGTGATCGAATTACGCTTTTACTATTTTTAATGCATTTCCACTTCAAAAATTCATAAATCTTTTTTGTCTTTTAGCAGAAGTATCATCAAGTATGCCGCCCAAAGAGAGGGATTTTCTGGCAAATTTTGGGATGAGTAGTGAATATGCAGATCATCAAGGTGACGCTAATACAAATAAAAATTAATAACAGAAGTTTTAGTGAATTAACAATTTAAAACTTTAAATTTAAAAAATTTTCCTCATGAGGAGCAATGGAAGTAAATGTAAAAATAACTAGCAAGAGTGAAAGAGATTAAAAAAGGAATTAAAGAAGAAATAATAAGAAATGTGTCATTATGGATTTTCAAATAGCTTATGTTTTTGATATCAGGAAATGAAAATCCAGGGACCTTTACTGATAGCAAAATCGTATCAAATATTTTTCTATTCTTTATTCCATAATACTTTAGTCGCTACTAACATTTCTGTATGTACTAAGAGATCCCCGAAATACCTTTTGTTTTGAAGGTGAAAAAAATTCCCCTAAATACGAAAATAGTGGTTCCTTACACGAAATCCTGATCAGTCTTTAAAATCTACAGCGTTACAAACAAATGATTTTTAAACAAAATTGACATATTTGCACAGTAGCAGCTCAGAGTCTATTACTAACCAAAAAATTAAAAAATTGTACATTGTCTATATCGAGGTCACATATTTGGAAAGTGAAAAGAAATCTTTCAATCAAATGAAAACTTCTTCCCGTGAATTTTTGCTACAGAATTGCTACTTTCAAGAATAATTCATCTAGACTTTTCATTTTTTGATAAAAAATCATCCAGGTAAATCAGTGTCATAATTTTCCTTAGAACTGTTGCACAATCTATACTTACATTAATAATATTGTTTAAATTGCAATCTTGAATAAACACGCTGGAAAATTGCTTAGACATTTGTTCAGGACGTGTTACAATTTTAATAAAGGGGAAACGTTAACAATTTTTCAATTTATATTATATAGGACGCATCAAATAATAAAAAAAAAATTTAGTTTAAATTACAACCAAGAAAAATTGACTGTTCATTTCAAGTTAGTAGATTTCACTCTTAAGCGCTTGAGTTCGGCACAAGATCTCCAGAACCTTTCAGCATTAAAACTGATAAGGCAGGTAATATTTACAACTTTTCCAGAATTCCAGTTGTTCAAGAATTTTTCTGCATTCATTCATGAAAGCGCATTACATAATGTAAAGAAAAGATACTAAAAAAAAATTGTTCAACACCCTTCCTTGTCCAGTGTTCAATAAAATTCCCAGGGCAATCTTCCTTCAATGTAGTCAGACTTTCCTTGCAATTATGTCACAAGGAGTTCTTTTAATGAGATTGCTCAATAAATGCTGTATTTTAAAGACACTACAAATAAAGAAAAAATTTTTATTGTATCGTATAGAGGAAACCATATAACTGGTAATCAAATATTATCAAATTATTGAACTTATAAGCTTGGATTGATACAGTTTTTATATCATATTGAACACTTCGTTAAATAAAAATCAATCCTGTTTGTTCTTACAGACTTGAGTTCAGAGTTTAAACATTTACCCAATGGCGACGCTATTCCTGCTGTTCCTCGTGGTGGACAAATTTCTTCTGCTTCTGATAAAGAAAATTATTCTGACAGGTCTCTTCACCCAGTCAGACCTCATTCTCCGGCCAGGACGCTTCTTACTACTGAGCCTCCTCTTCGCGCCAGGTCGAGGTCTCCTCCTAGACTTCCTGTTACACCTATGAGGCTTCCTTCTTCTGACGGTCGTGGATATGGACTTGACCAACTTCAATTCATTCAGCTTATTCCCAATAGTAATCCAAACCGGATATTCAAACTTCGAAGATACACTTTTCCTACGAATGAACCAATTAAAATACTCGTAAGACGGAATCGCTATGGGCCCATACCAACCCAAGAACAAATTGTATTAACAACATACGACGGTGATGTTTTTGCAATACTGGAGAATCGTAATGTTCTTGCTGGAATATATAAATATAATTCTCTTGCTAACAAGAGATTAAGGTCAAAGATAAACATGAACAGCCACAAGATTACTTCACTGACCAAATCTGAAATCTTTGAGGTTCCAGTAGGCCCCAAACGCCAAATCTTATCTTATTTCAGAGTAGAGCGTGTAAATAACAATCTTTAAGACCAATAATTTAATAAAAAAAAAAATTCAAAAATGAAACATAAAATTGGGTGTGATCCAAAGTCGTCGTAAAATGTTGCAAGTGATTTGTAGTTACAAATAATAAAAAAGTTGATATATATTATGGTTCCCTAGGCTTCAATCTTTCATGAATTTTCCAGCCATTTTTTTCCCGTAAGCAAATAAACCAAAGTTCCGTTTTATCCCCTCATGGAAATATTTTTGAGGAAAATTATTATAGGCTTATAATGATCTACCTATAATTATTTTTCCTATGGGAGAGACTGTGGGAGGATTATTACAAATAATGATAACCCTCATGATCATTTTTTTTTGTTTGAAGTTTTTCTCGGGGTTTTTCGTTTTCAGTCACGGAGTTTGAAGTTCACCTTTTAGCGCTGTTGTCCTTAGCCAGCCGCCGAGTGCGTCGAAGGTTAAATCAATCGCCCCTAGATGTTTTTCAGAGCTATCGTCTGTCAATCCATAATTAACCTTAACGAACCCAAATAATGAAGCTCATTTTTCGTTCAGGCTCAAGATGGTCACAGCCCAGTATCTCAAAGGAATTTTTTTTAGAGTTTCATTTTTTTAGTATTGGACAAAGCCTGCCCAAAGCCCAGAATATCTCTAAAAGTATAAAGGAAGATTTCTAGAGGTACTGGCTCAGGGATCGTATATTTTGTAATAAAACTTTTTCTTGAGTGAACCCGGTTTTTCATCATCGACCATGGACTAAGGCAAGTGCCAGATGAGAAGTGTATGTTACGATTTGACTTAATGCGATGTTTGAAATCTCTTGCGATGATGTGTAGTAAGTACAAAATTATGAGCAGGTGTAGTTTAGAGTTCGTCTTTCACCGATGTTGTCTTCACACAGCGGTCGCTAGCGTTGAAAGTGACATGAGTCTCATCTGGATCCTTTTTTAGATCTACCATCTGCCACTCCAGAGCTTTTAGTTTCCTTCATTTTGATGGCCTAGAAGGCTTATCACAATCCGATAGGTGTTCAATAAAACCGCTTTTTGAGCTGCTGCCAGTAGCCTCCTGACTCCTAGATGTTCAAGATGTTAAGTGCATCTAGCGTGCACATTGCCTATAGCCGAGATCATATTAGGATGAATAGAGGCCCGAATAGAGATAAGCCTGGATATTAACATCCCAATACAGGATGAAATATTTTTTTTTCTAAAACGGGAAATGTATAATGCCCGATGGCTTGTAATAATTTCTGGTGTTAATAATCCTGTCCTTAACTTGCTCAGACATTTCAGAGCGTATGGTTCTGTTTAACCTTTCAAGGTTAATTTTAGATGATTTGATGTGCCCTAAAGAGTACTTAAGGATAGGGAACGCATAAATGTTAATTACCCAGGTTTTGTTTGCCAAGTTGTGAGAACTTTTCAGAACAGATCTGAGTCTTGTAGTGAAGACAGTGATTGGGCTTTTCTTAACTATCGTATGATGCATACTCTCAGACTCAAGAATACCCAAATATTTACGTGACTTACCCTCGGCCATTGCCTCGATGTCATTCTCGTTTTCGTTTTTTCGTCAAGCGGTTATGCATTCTCCTTTGATTTAATGCACTGTTCTGCATTTATCTACTTCGAAATCCATGTGAATATCGTTAACAAATTGCTTTGTGACATCAATCACTTGCTGCAGTTTCTGTTTTGAACTGGCGTGGAGTTAAAGAATTTGTAGTGTATACAGTGTGACAGGGTAATTCGTACCCCGCACAAATAAAGTTAAAAATCTGAAAATTTAAATCCAAATTTTACCTGGGATATGAGTTTAGAGTCACGAATCACAGTCACGAGTTTTCTGATAACATTTACGATACTAGCCGAGAATATAAGAGTTCTACGGCTGATTTATAAGTAGAATGTTGAATCGTAAGAATTCTTCATTTTGACCGAGACTTAAGTAACTAAATTAAATGAAAACAAAACTTGAAACTAGTAAAGAAGGTATTAGCCTAGAACATGAGAGTTTGACGGCTAATACCAACTAAAGATGTTGAAGATACGAACTTCAATTAGACACTCAATTACGACATTATATTCAGTATTATCAATAAAGTATTATCTAAAATAGAACAAGAAACTCATCACCTGTCAAAACTAGGGAGGTTAGTTCATTCGACGGGAACCAATACTTGCCAGACCACGGGGTTCCAATTTATAACATGTTCAATAATTCTTCTATTTTTTGGTTCGAACTATGTTATTCGTTTCATATTACAACTCGAGTGGCCAGGGTGGATCAACCACCCCACACAACAATAACAACAACTGTCAGCTTAAACGAGGGTGCCTGCAATGGAGGTCTGCGGTCGCCCGGGACTAATAAGAATAGATTTTCCTGGCGCATGCGTAGTGGACGGGACTCCCGCACGTACAAGAGCGCTTGGACAAACAAGGGTCAAGCTGGCGCCGAGAATCTGAGCTGTGAGCTGAGTCAGCCACCCCTGGACCATCGACTAGCGGGAGACCTCGAGGTTCTGCGTGGCACAGAACGCACCCCGAATATGCGCCACCACGCTGCGGGTTACCGAACCTGGCATTTCTCCTTTTCCTTCGTTCGTCCTCTCACTCTGTAGTTCTACGATCGTACTCGAGTGGTGCTCCGACTCCTATGAGAGGGAGAACGGGGAGGCCACTCTGAAATTCATTCGTGATTCTAGACTTAACGAGTAAGCTTCGCCTGTCAGCTCAAAAACAGACAAGGGACGGAAAATACCCATTATAAAAGATAGATTTTGATTATTGACCGAATGAAGGATGGGAGGACGATCCAGAGGAGGGCGGATTCTGCCATGTAGGTCCCCCGTACTTTCTTTGTCTTGTGTTTAACCTTATTTTCGTGTTGCAACAGCATGTGTCGAGTCAGTAGACACACACCGTTGAAATTTGTGAATTGCTGACCTCGCTCAAGGTCACGGGTGAAAATTCGAGTCAATGTAGATCTATTAATAGGAAATCGGGTATATTTTATGGGCCGACATAACCGCACTAGTGTGGTAAAAGCATCATGATCAGGTTGTAAATTATAATAGTCAGAAATTTGTCTAGGGGTCACTCGAACCCCATCATAAGAAAATGTCGATTCTTTTGTTACTTTAATTTTGGAGTGGGACAGAGTCCCACTCATTATTTGAACTGACTCATGTGTAATCAATTTGATAGACTCTTAATGAATTATATCCGTAGTTAATATTAAAATGCTCATTCTGAGATATTAAAAATGATATAAAGTGTTTCTTTTGGTAGTTTTAACCTAGAAAAACTATCTGCCGCCCTTGAGGCTACGATTGGACTCATTCGGAGTCCAATTTCAAATTAAAATTTCAGGAAATTAATCTAATAGTCAAAAACCACTTACAACAGATACGGTATTTTTGCCGTATTTTAATTTTGTAGTACGGCATTTCAGTGACTGCTCACAGAAGAGTGATCGTGAGGATTCGTTATTCTAATCTGAATTGCTGCCATCTGCTAGTCTCTTCGCAAATTAGTAATAAAGTGTATTATTATAGGAATAGTGAAGTGATGAGCGATTCTTTAGTGTGCTTTTAGTCTTTAATTTTCTTCATTATATTATTCGGGTTCCCGGACCGATCATAAGAGTATCGTGAGTGGGGCAGGTGGGGGGAGGTGAAGGGACCAAAAATCCACAGTTTTTGACCAAACGGCACTAAATTTTACACACATATCCTTCGGGCTCCCCGACAGGTCTTAAGAGCTTTGGGGGTGCAGATAGCGGAGGGGGGCACCGCAAATCCACAGTTTTTGACTAATCGGGAAGATCTGGGATGTCCTTCACTAAACAAATTGGGCAACGCAGTTTCCATTACCTGTAATCATCATACTTCATACAAGAATGTTTTGAATAATAAATTATTACAACGTAATAATGCATCTGTAACTGACTTAGCATCGAAACTTAATTGATATTTCTACCAACGGATGGCGCCACTAAACTTATCGTAGAAACTTGGTTGATATTTCGCCCGTTATATGAAGTCACAAATTGGACGGTAAAATAGGGATTTCGGTAGATTTTTACATTCTCATCAGATAAGGTATTTTATTTGTGTAAAATTTGATCCCTCCCCCTGCTTTTGTCAAATGTCCACATTTTGAGACCCCCTGAACCCGAAAAACAGGTTTTTACGAATGTGTCTGTATGTATGTATGCATGCATATTTGTTGCATGTATGTATGTCTGTCTGCATCTGCCTTTGTAGATTTTTAGTCTGTTAGCACGATAACTTTCGAAAGAATTGACATATTGGATTGGGCTTCGGTATACTCTTTAAGTGTCCTAAAATTAAAGTAAAGTTCGTTAGCCAGCTATTTTAAATAAAAATTCAAAAAGTGAGCGCTCTTTCAAAATTTTTGAGACCAATTTTTTTTTAATATTTGAGAGTTCCATGTACGGTTATTAGTAGTACTAAAAAAAAGGAAAAATTTACTTTCATGACTTTTTTTGATAAAAAAAATTACCTGAGTTCATACAAAATTTACAAAATGCCAAAAAACAAACGAAAATCAACATTTTAAGCCAACCGACGCATGATATGAAAAAATGTCAGGGAAAGAAGAATGTTGAATTTTGAAAACCCTGCAAGATTATTGCAACAATTTTTTTAATTTTCTTGAAAAATCAAAAATTCAAATTTCAACTGCACAAAAAATAATGAAAAATAAAGAATTCCATTTTGCGTGGAAAACAATGCAAGGCACGAGAAAAATGAAGCAACAAAAATTGTGCACTCAAAAGAGATACACATATTCGTCATCAATTTTTTTATATTTTTTATATGATACGTGGTCTTTGTTTTATTCTTAAAAAACAACATTAGAAATAAAAGAAATTAAATTTGTGTTCAAACGGCATGAGCTGTGAAAAAAAATGATGAGACAAAAGTTATTCACCGATGGAAGTGCTACAAATTTGATCTAAGTTATTTTTTGATGGGATGCGTAGTTTTTGTTTTATTCGTAAAAAAACCACATTAAAATATATATATATATATAATTTTTAGACAAATGACACAAAATATGAAAAAAATGAATGGACAAAAGTTACTCTTCCTAATAAGAGTGGAAACTCATCCAAATTTGTCATGAATAATTTTTTGATAGGACTTGTAGTTTTTGTTTCAATCGTAAATGGCCTCAAAATCTGAAAAAATTGCTAGGTATCATTTAAGGGGTGCTAAACTGTTTTTTCAGTTTTTGAAACAAAATTAATTGTTTAAATATTAAAAAAAAATCGGTGACTAATTAGGGTTAAAAATAACAAAATTAAATTTTTTGAAAAACGACACAAGGTACGAAAAAAAATTAAAAGACCAAATTTGTTCACACAAAAAGGATCTACAAATTGCTTTTTAATAATTTTAGATAGTAAGAGTAGATCTTTTTTAATCGTGACAAATAAGATTGAAAATAGTAAAAGTACATTTTTGGAAAAATAATATTTTATCAAACACATTTTTTCGCCTAAATCATATCTACAAATTTGCTTAAAACCACCTTACGCTAGGATGCGTATTTTTATTTTAAATCGTATGAATAACATTGAAAATAAACAAATTAAATTTATGGAAAAACGACACAAGTTGCAATAAAATGCTTAATAACAATTTTTTTAATAGGATGCGCACTTTTTCCAATTATAAATACAAGACAATGAAAATACTTTTGTTTCAATTACCAATGCATATTATGAATTGTAATAATACAAATTTATTGAAATGATGCATTCTTCAGGGTAGCTGAGAATTAACATTAGTGCAAAATAAGGAACAAATAATAAAGTAATTGAGAAAAATAAAATTTGTACTTTATTTTGCAATAACTGAATAAGAAGTTCCGGACAGAGATATAGAAATAAATGTAATATACATTTGAAATCATAGCCAGCACCTCCACTACATCAAATTTGAAAAATTGAAAAAATCAACAGCGCCAACATTTTAGGCTTTTTTGGGCTCTCCAAAACTACAAAAATTAATTTTCAAAAAACAACCCCTATCCCCCAAAAACTACCCTCAAAATAAAAAATGCACTCAAACGAAATGTAAGTGTATCAGAATTTTGGGCTTTTTGTTGGGCTCTTCTTAGACACCAATCCTGATTTTCGGGCTCTCTTATTTTCCTGAAAAAACATTTTTTTAGGATGGAGGTGTTGGCAGCCAGCAACTCCACTACAGAAAACTTGAATAATTGGAAAAATCAACAGCGTCAGAATTTTTGGCTTCTTGGGCTCTCCAAAAGTACACAAATTAATTTTCAAAAAACAATCCCTGTCTCCAAAAAATTACTTTTAAAATAACTTACGCACCCAGCCTAAATGTAAGCATATCCGAATTTCAGGCTATTTTTGGGCTCCTTAAAACACTCAAAAAGTATTTTACAACATCAGCCCTAACCCTTAAAAAAACCCAAATCTACCCTCACAGTGATGTTCCACAACCCTGAGGAACTACCCCTATCACAGTTAAAGAATAAGTCTCAGCTGTCTTCAACTAAAACCGCTTAGACGAGGTTCATTAAATGTGATAGGGGTAGTTCCTAGGGGTTGTGTAATTTTAGTGTGTAGATGGAAAGATCAACTAGAGTCTTGAAAAGTTTTCTGAGGTAATTGTTTTTAATTTTTTTTTTCGGTTTTAGTTGAAGGCAGCTGAAACTTGGTTCGCTAAATGTAATAGAAGTAGTTCCTAGGATATGTGGAATATCACTATGGAGATACCTTTATTAACTAGACTCTTGGGAAAGTTGTCTGAGGTGATTATTTCTTATTCAAATTTTTTTTGCGGATTTTTTTCGCCAACGGCGATACCACGCTGAAAACACCAGTTCTCGTAAGCTCACTGAAGTTAAGCATTGTTGGGCGCGGTTAGTACTTGGATGGGAGACCGTTCAGGAATACTGTGTGCTGTTGGCCCGTCGTGGGTGTGGTGGGCCCAGATTGGTAGTAAATATTTACCTAGAAACACTACCCGAATCGGGTAGTGAGGCAATGAACTTTCGAGTTCGAACTGCTAATCAATTTTTTTTTTTTTTTTTTTTTTTTTTTTTAGTTAAAGGCAGCTTTTTAAATAAAAATTTTAGTTGAAGGTTGGTTATACTTGGTTCGTTAAATGTGATAGGAGTTTTTCAATATTATTGTGTGGGTAGATATATTAACTAGGGTATTGGAAAGTTGTCTGGGGTGAGAATTTTTATTTACAATTTTTTTGGCGTTTTTAGTTGTAGACAGCTGACACGTGGTTTGTTGAAGGTGATAGGGGTAGTTCCTAAGGGTTGTTGAATGTTACTGTGGAGGTGAGGATATGAACAAAAGATTTGGGAAAGTGTTTGTGGTAATTATTCCTAATTAAAATGTTTATGGGGTTTTTAGTTGAAGGCAACCGAGCAGGATTTGGTTGAATGCGTCAGGGGTGTTTCTTTGTTTTGATTTTTTTTTTGTTTTTTATTATTAACGTGGGGTCGTGCGTATATTTTAGAGTTTTTCGCAGTTGACTCGTAGGATTTTTTTCTCATTGATCAATTTTTCGGCAGTGTTCTGTGAATCCCGCAAAAACATTGACTTTTGGTTTATATTTTTTTAGTTTTGTTTAATATCTATATCTTTAACTAGGGGCAGGTGTTATGGGTTGTTTTCGGTCAATGTTATTTGTTATTTACAGGTTTAAGGGTTAGGGCTGATTTTGTAAATCATTTTTGAGTGTTTTGGAGAGCCCAAAACCAGCCTGAAATTCGGATATGCTTACATTTTGGGCTGGGTGTGTAAGTTATTCTAAGGGTAATTTTTGGGAGACAGGGGTTGTTTTTTGAAAAGTAATTTTTGTAGTTTTGGAGAGCCTAAAAAAATCCCAAACTTCTGGCGCTGTTGATTTTTGTAATTTTTCAAATTTTCTGTAGTGGAGGTGCTGGCTGACAGCGTCTCCACCCTAAAAGTCCGTTTTTTTTAGAAAAATAAGAAAGCCCAAAAATCGGAAATGGTGCCTAAAAAGAGCTCAAAAAAGCCAGAAATTCTGATATGGTTTCATTCAGTTTGAGTGCATATTTTATTTTTAGGACAGTTTTTGGGAGACAGGGGTTGTTATTTGCGAATTTATTTTTCAATTTTTTGAGGGCCCAAAAAAGCCCAAAATTCTGGCCCTGTTGATTTTTGTAATTTTTCATATGTTATGTAGTGCTGTTGGCCCGTCGTGGGTGTGGTAGGCCCACATTGGTAGTAAATATCCACCTAGAAACACTACTCGAATCGGATAGTGAGGCAATGAACTTTAGAGTTCGAACTGTTAATCAATGTATGTATGTATGTGGTGGATGTGCTGGCGACCAGCACCTCCACCCAAAAGTCGGTTTTTGAGAAAACTAAAAGAGCCCGAAAATCGGGATTGGTGCCCAAGAAGAGCCCCCAAAAAACCCAAAATTCTTATATGCTTACGTTTAGTTTCAGTGCATATTTTATTTCGAGGGTAGTTTTTGGGAGCTAGAAGTTGCTATTTGCGAATTAATTGTGTATTTCTTGACAAATAGTGAAGTGGTGTTTGCAAGGAGTGTGGGTGTGTATGGTCCATTTTGTTTCTCATCTCTTCATCCTTTTTCTTGTGATACTTCCTTTCTGGTTTCACTTTATTTCCACCTTGTTTCCCTTAGAATTCACAATATCGTTCCTGTCTGAAACTTTTGTAATTGATTGTAAAAAAGCCAAGTCGATATATACGGCTACACGGCAAATGTAGGCTTATTAACAAATGCGCCTATTTTTTAATAATTGCTTTAAAAAAGCAACAACAAAAATCGCACCTAGATATTTCCAAGGCGAATGCAATGGTTTCGTTGGTTTTCTAATCGGACGCTTAGTTTGTTTATAACAATTGCGGTAATGTAAAAAATAATGTAATTGTTCAACAACTTTTTTAAAGAAGAAAACAAAAAATGCATATCTAGATATTTCGGAGACGAATCTAAATGTGTTTTTAGTTTTTTTATATGACTCTCAGTTTACTTATAATTATTTACGAAGTTTCAAATCTCTCGCACGCGCATGTGTTTTGGTTTCAGTTCCTTTGGAATCGAACAAGATCGCCTATGATGAAGCGACCGGGCGCGTCCTCTGGTTGCAAATAGACGATCCCTATACGAAGAAAATTAATCCCCAAGCAGAGGCGTAACAGCCGTACCGAAAGCTGAACGGCACGTGGGTGAGGTGTCTTAAACGGTGAATCTGAGGTACCGGGCGAACTCTCAGAGTATTAGGCCTTATTCTTGCATTGGGGGCTCTACAAGGATGTACGAACCCTTTTCCCTACCTGCTCGTGGAAATAACAATAAACCGAACGCGCAAGTCTCCCGAAGGTGGGTCGGACAACAATGCTAACTACCCTAGAGTTGGGGAAGCCAATCAAGACAGAGTCAATGCGATGGTATACAGAAATCTTAATACTTTTTAGTAAAGGGATCGACTCAGAGATGATCTGTTAGAGTGCTATGATACCAGTATGTCCCCTAAAGCAGAAGGTTATATGGTGCGACTGCATGCTCTGTGCTGCGAGGAACACCCAGAGCTCTTGCACATTTTGATTCAAAATCTGCGAAACCGTGCCGAGAATCTGGCTGAACTGGTTGTCAAACTCCGTGGAGATTTTTCCAAAGAATGTGACCTCTGGACTATCAATTGTGGTTTGTATAATGTAGCGAACACTTGGGCGGATACAAAACGTAAAACCAAATCAATGGTAATAAGACCAAATGACTAATGCATCAACTCAGCACAAAGATAGGCTGGGCAAAAGAGTACGCATCCCTATCAGACACTAGAAGAAGTCTAGAGCGGAGGGAGAGGAGGGTAAGAGTATATGAACATTTTTTCTCTACCTCATATTGACTCTTCCAAGACCCTCCAGTTAATGTCGACCACCCGCCCAAACCAGAGAAGGTCCAAGTATTTTGAAGAGAAATCTACGTATTCCAGCATACACTGAAAGAAGACACAAGGAACATGAATAGATTCAAGGAACTGTGCAGATACTTTCAACCCACCTGCATCTGACCCGCATTTCCACTTTATATTCAACGTCGGAAGAGCCTATTCCAGAGCGGATCGTGGAAGGACGTATAGTGGTCCTCCCGCAGAGAGGCAACTCATCTGATCCAAAGAATTACAGGCCAGTAACTTGTCTGAACACGCTGTATACAATTTTTAAAACTCTCCTAAACGGCAGGATTGTTCAGGCAATCAGACCTGTGTGACAAATAACAGCGTCACCTTTTAGAGAGGTGTCTTTCAGGGCGACACCATGAGCACTCTCCTCTTTTGGCTCATATTATTGCCACTATTTCCCGCACTTTGCCATTCCGAAGGGTATTTCTGCAACAAACCTTGAAATCGGAAGCATATAGTCACACATGTATCTTACATGGATGATCTTAAGGTCTATGCTAGAAAGGCAGAGCAAGTAGATTTAGCTCTAGGAATTAAAGAAAAATACACTTAGGAGATTGGAATGAAACTTGGGTTAAAAAAATGCGCGAAGGATTATTTACATAAAGTAAAACTTAGTAGCATTTACGAAGACCTTGAGCTCGTCGACAGAAGGGCTTTACGACACGTAAGCGTTAGATCTCGAAATACTGAAATTTAAATGTCTTCACAATATAATTATTCTGGGCACAGCACATATAGTCGCAAATGAACGAGACCGTTTTTTTAAAGTGGTCCGGAAACACTTCGCCTTGACTTTAATATCCGGGGTGAGTGAAATTCATCAAACATCTATCTCGAGTAGTCACTCCTGAAGGCCCGAAATAAGAAAGCACAGGAGAAAAACTTCCACGAACAGCTCCTCGACAAGAGGATGCACGGCATCTTCCACAGCAGTGATGCACAACTCAACCTCCCCCAGGCGAGTCAACGGGCCATAGCGCGCTGCGTGCGGGCTCCGTAGGCTGAGTATTTTGAGGAAGGGGCCGTCTGAAGAAGGTGGAGAGAGTTAATGAGGAGAAAAAGCTGGTTGGCGCCGGTAGTGCTTTCGGTGCTTTGGAGTTCCGGAATCACCACTAGTTTCGGGCTCTATAATTCATATTTTATAACACAAAACGAAACGATGCAAAACGTAACTCTCAAAGGACAATGTCTTTGCCCTACTCCACACGCTGTCCTCACTCGGCGCTAGCAAACTTATCACCGCCACTTCGAAACGAACGCTTCCACGCAAAAGCCCGCTAGCCGCCCGTATGGGCTCAAAACCCGTATAGGCTGAGCTGTGCATCACTGTTCCACAGAAATGTGAAGCATCAGTCGATGTCATATGAGCTAACGTTTGCTTTTCTTGAATCACCCGAATTGAAGTCGGGCACGAAGGGTCTCATTTTGGCGTGTCAATACGGTGTCATTTCCACTTCAGCATACCGTCGCTACTTTTTGAGCCAAGAAATTCCCGATGATATCTGCAGAGCGTGTCATGCACACCCCGTGCATCTAGGACACACACTATTTAGTTGTTCAAAAAGAAAGAGAGGTTTAAAGGCCGTACAAGGAAGTTGTGACGGTTATACCCGGAATAAATATTCATCTAGTTGTCCTGATCATCGGTGCTCTTGGAGGTGCCAAGCTCTTACTGATTAATAACCCGAAAAGCATCCCTGCGTGTAAACCAAATGATAAGACACTTGCGGGAAAAATGCAGAAGGTAATCGTCCTTGGGTCGCTCCGTGTCCTAAGGGTGCGCGAGACTTTTCCTGGATCATCGTATTGAGTTCATCGCAGACTGCAACCACCTATCGCACGGTCGTGAGACGTGGTTACAGTTTAAATGTTACCGCGATTTCACCGAGAGTGGTTGCAACATTGTAGAATGTCACCCGCTCCCGACATCCCGGAACGTGTGAAATTTTTGGAGTTTTATTGAGTCAAATTGAAGATGAGCTTTTTGATCAATCTAACCTGCTGAGCAATCGAAGAAATTCTTGGTGTGGGATGAATTTGAGATATTTATTACAACTCTCCTAGGTCATGATACAAGTTGAAGTCGAGGTACAAAATTTTAGAAATTCTTGCATTTTGTCCTAACTTCTCACGTGGCATATTCTCTTCAAAAGGCGAAAAATATCTCTATTAGGCTCATTTGACGTGTACTTTGATAAGCTTTTTAAAAGTTTCTTAAAAGAGTCACGTTTCAAAGTCAGCAGTGATTTTTAATAGTACATTCGCTGATCGTACACCGACAATTTCAGACGGTTGTGTATACATATATATATATATATATATATATATATATATATTTATTTATATATATATAACATTATTAAAATCTCTGAGCATCTCTAGGCAGAATAATATAAATACGTACGTTTACTTCAAACAAAAATTATCTGGGTTTCTCAAGGTGAAATAACTATGCGCGTGCGATAGATAACCTTCTACAACATACATACGGTCATAATTATTGTAATTCTTTATCTCATTAGGTTTCGCATTATTCAAGTACGTGATTGATGCCCGGGAAGACGAAAACACAAATATCTCAGAAAAGTGTATATACGTTAAACATCAGAATATTCATCAGTTACGCTGTTCGCAGAATTCAGCGTTGATCAGGTTTTGCTACATTTTGAAACAATGAGGACACTTTATACACTGGTCTTAACACTGGAAGTTATTCTTGACTTTCCTGGTAAGTAAAGAATGAATTAATAATATTTTCAAATATTTTTACATTTTCACTGTATATTAGTCACATTATATTTATCACATATACGTTTTTTATCACACCGCCATCATAAGTGCGATTTTCGGTACTTTTAATGATATATAAAATAGCACTTCACATTGTTATCTGATTAGCTGATGGACATTCATGTCTGTACTTTATGGTACGATGAGTGCACTGACCCCAGATTTGGCATGTAGACGTACTGCACTTGCGCTAACTGGTGTGACAAAAAATATTGTGTGACTGGTTCTGCGTATCAGAAATTGAATTACATTGGATTAGATTGGATTTCCTCTCAGGTTTTTAGACTCGTACTGCAAGTTTCTGGATTTAAAAAAATAGGTTTACCGGTGGTGTCTGTCTTACGTTGTCGCCGCTATCATTGTCGATGTCTTTGTCGTTGTCGTCTGGATACGGAATAACATTTAAAAGACTAATCGGGTTTGGTCGCGCTTTTGCACATGTTCGTAGGGACCAAAAGGAAAGATCGAGTTTGTTGTCCAGCATTTTCTGACAAACGGTTTTAATTTTAACCACCGAAAAATGATGAAAAAGAATAAATTATGCACCTAAGAAAGATCTACAAATTTGTTTATTAATTACTTTTTGATAGGACGCGTAGTTTTTGCTTCATTCGCAAAAAACAACACAAAAAACAACACAAAAGCGATTTTAAAACGGTCGGGAAGCCCATTGGAGCTCCCCTGGCGCTCAAGCTGTAAAGCCTATTGTGCCACACCCTTAACTATTCGCTCCCAGTAATTGACTCCAGATCTCTTGGTGAACCCTAGTATCCCTTACTTGCCACTGTGGTGTGGATCACACCCAATGCTTTCTTTTTCTTAATTTAAAGTACCTAAACGTGAAGGAAATCACTTTACATCAATATTTGTGAATAATTCAAGACTGACAGTACCTATTCAGGGCATTGGCATAGCGCTGCACTAGTTTACGTGACTGTGATAACTGTTCAAAGTTGTGTGGGTTGTCAAACACCCCAGCGTGGTAAGTATGATCCAAATTGATTTTTCGAAACCTAATGAAAAAAAAGGAACTTAATTTTGAAACTTAATGTTCAATCCGACAATGTGCAGAGAGTTGTATTCGAAACTCGAAACTCAACGTCGATGTGAAATCTGCACAAGAAAAGAAGACAGGAAAAGCAAATCAGGCTGTACATCCTGTACAATCCTGTACATTCCTTAAAATAAATACCTTTTTTGAACCATCCTGTGAAATATTTTTTTTGCGTAGAGTGACACATCAATAGAGGACTCAGCTGAATTTTTAGCCCTTAATATTGAAAAATAAAAAATATATGAATTTTTTTGTAAGAATTGTCATTTTATTTAATAGTTAATTTTTTATTACAGTTTTTATGGCTGGCGTGGCCGACACTCCAGTCTGGCAAGCGTGTTACTCCGCGTAGGTGTGGCAAGCAAGGGTATAAAGCCTATTGTGCCACACCCTTAACTATTCGCTCTCAATAATTGACATGTGGAGATGTTTCATCATCTCTGCCGCATCTCTTGCACTCTGTCGTGGAGTTATACCCCATTTTGTGCATATGATAGTTCATATGGTTGTGTTCAAGTGGCCATCCCGATGCAGCAAGACGCTAGTCCCAGTACTGGTTCCCGTACTATGTATTTCGTTGCTGCGCCGTGTTTTGCCAGCTGATCCGTCTTTTCGTTGCCCTTGATCCCTGTGTGACCAGGAACCTATATGACAGCCACTTTCTTTTTTTTTTCGGCCAGTTGGTTTAATGTCATTTTGCATTCTCAAAACAGTTCTAATGTTATGTCTCGTTTACCTACTGCAGTTAATGTCGCTTGGCTGTCCGAGCAGATCGTAATCTACCTGCCAGCAGCGTTTTCTTCTATTAATGTTTCAGCTGAGCAAGGGACGGCCAGGACTTCCGCCTGAAAGACAGTAGCGTGTCTCCAAGTGGGATATCTGTCCCCCTCCATCTCGTGCTGTCATAGATTCTTGCTTCTGACACTCCCTCTCCCGCAGAGCCATCTGTATACCAGATTTTCCCTTGGAGAAGCGGGTTACCATTTCCTTTCCACATATCTTTGCTTGGAATTCAGATGCGGAAAGCTTTGGTGAAGTTGAAGCGTTTTGTTATTTTATCTTGCTTTATCTCTAGAATCGGCAGTGTGCTGATGATACTTGGGAGCCTAGTGTGCCAAGTCCCCCGAGTTCATCTGTTTACTCTTGCCAGGCGGCCCATCGCGTGCGCGCCCTTGCAGTTATCGCAAAATGTAGGGGTTCTTCCCAGAGAATGTACCCTATCGCCACTGTGGGCGTAGTCGTGATTGCTCCCGTCAAACCCCTGAACGCTAGCATTTGCATTCGTCGCAGCCTGTTATTCATTGTTTTAAGTTCCGCTCGTGGCCACCAGACCACAGCCGCATGTAGGAGCCTTGGTTTAAGAACAACAGAGTAGATCCATGCAATCATTTTAGAAGCTAGACCCCGCGTCAACCCGAGGGCTCTCCTACACATTCAGAAAGTCATGACAAACCTTCTGCAGTGGGTCTCTAGGTGCTCCGCCCAGTTCAGTTTGATATCTAGGATTACTTCCAGAAATTCAATCGAATCTGAAAATGTCAGTCTCCGCCCACAGAATACAGGAGCGTAAGCTTTCGGCACTTTCTAATTTCTCATGAAAATTACCAGTCTGATCTTTTCTGGATTCATCAAGAATCCTGAACTATCGCACCAGAGCTCTACGATGTAGAGCTCCTACCTTGTAAGACCCATCAACGTTTCCAGATGAGCCCCACTAACTAGGATAACAAAGTTATCCGCATAGTCCTGGGTGTAGCAACCCTCTTTATTTAGCCTACGAAGGAATCCATTCACTACAATACACCGCAGGAGGGGCGACAGGACACCTCATCGTGGGCAACGCCGTGGCGCTATGCCTCTAACTAGGCCTGCACTCCATTTGGTTCCGAGGCTTCTCCGGCGTAGCAAGCTTTCTATCCAGATTACTAGTTAGTCTGGCACGCCACATCTCGAAGCCTCTCGACAGATGACTTCTGGAGGCATATTGCTGAAGGCGCACTCTATATCAATGAACGTGCCCACAACATACCCCTTTCATTCCTGCTGCTGCTTCATTTTTCCAACGACGGCATGGAGTGCAGTTTCTACCGAGTATCCAGCTTGAAAAGCATGCTGCCCTCTATGCTAAGAGCACCTTATCCCTGATATATTTCTCGAACAGCTTCTCCTAAGTCTTTAGGATGAAAGACGTTCAGCTATTCTGCCAGAAGTCTTTCGCAGCAGTGTAAACCTCCTTTTCAGGTTTGGAAATGAAGACCACTCTACCATTCTTCCATGCCGATCGCATGTGTTTTAGAGCAATGCTTGCCCTAAATAATTTCGTCAGTGGAGAGACGACGAAATCCATGACCTTTTTTAAAAGCGCTGAAAAGATGCCATTTGTCCCTGGTGATTTAAAATGACAAAAGGTCCCTACGGCTTATTTCACCTTTTCGGCGAAATTGTTCACCTTGCCGGCGAAATTTCAATTGGCCACCTCCAACTCTCCTTCTCCTCCTCTTGGTCGGTTCGGATTCGCGGAAAACCCGGGAAGTAAACTTCCATCAGATGGTTCAGCTTTGCTTCTTCATCTTCGGTAAACTCACTAAAAATTTGTTATTCATTATTTTTCATGAGACGCGTAGTTTTTTTCAATCATGGGAAAAGAAACATTGAAAATAGAAAAATTAACATACAGATTCACAAGTTTCACCATACTTTTTAAGATTGTGCAAGTAAATTTGATATTGTTACACAAACGCGTTCTTTAATTAAAATTTTCACAATGGTAGGCTTTTCATTCAATCAAATAAAAAAATTTAGATATCTTTCAGAAAAATCTAGCAAACCTTGATTTCACAATTTATGTTGCTCTTTAAGTATACGTAACTTAGATCCAAAAAAGATATGATCATTTCTGTTTCCTTGAGGATGAGTCACTACCGTTGATCATAGATAGGCTGTCACCGACTTATGAAAAATTATATGGAATTATCGGGTTACGCTTTTACTATCTTCAGTAACTTTTTATAATTAGAAATTCATAAGCCTTTTTTGTCTCTTCACAGTAATATCATCAAGTACGCCGCCCAAAGAAAGGGACTTTCTGGCAAATTTTGGGAAGAGTAGTGGCCATGCGGATCATCAAGGTAACCCTGATATAAAGAAAAATTAACAACCGAAGTATTATTTAATAAAAAGTTTGAAACTATTAATAATCTCTGAAACTAAAATATATTCTACAAGTATGGAACCTTGTTCCTTATTTTTCAAAGAAAAATTCTCAAAAAATTATGCCACATCGGAATTTTGCCTCTTCATAAAACATATTTATGAAGGCTTTTTCACCTTCTCTCTTACGGATTGGACCCTTATCACAGGGTAACCAGCATTACAATAAATCATACAAAAACTTCAAGGAATTAATTTAAGAAATGATTAAGCTAAGAAGGAACGGGTAATTTTAGACAACTCATTATTCTGCACAAATAAACTTAACGGAACAAAAACATCTGCAATTTCCCTTGATATCTGTAAAATTGTTTGAAATTTAATTGAAATTTCAAAATACTCCGGAATCTCTCAAAATCCTTTGATACATATGGAAATATTTTGAAATCCATTGCAGTATTTAAATTTTGCCTTCAAAATATTTGCAAATAATAAACCATTTGAGATCTCTTGAACATAAATTGAATGTAGTTTTAAATTAAATATAGTTCAAATCACTACCAGAGTCTCAAGAACTTTCCTACATTGAAAGTGATAAGACAGGTAATGTTTGAACTCTTCAGGGTTGGCTGTTTGTAGGATGATAAATGATTTGTGCAAAAATCAATCTGAATCGTTTGATTTGTTTGATTCGACGATGAGCAAAGCCTTTCCAAGAAATTTCGATTGCTCAATCATTGGACATATGCTGTATCTTAAAGAAACTAAGGATAGAGAAACAAAATTCAAATTTTGTCATATAGAGGATACCATTCAACTGGTATTCTATGTAATATTGTCAAATTATTAAACCTACGAGCTTGGACTTATGTAGTTTTTAAATCATATTGAACACTCAATTACAAAATAAATTAGTTCTGATACAACTATTTTGAAGTTTAAGACATTTTTTAAATGAGGTTTCAGTAGGATAGAATTTTATGCGAAACCAATAATCCTAAGGCTTGAGTCTTGCAAATGCTAAAACCATGCATTACATATTTTTTCCCCAAAAAAATGGATTTATTATATTTTGTTCCCGCACTCCTTATACATCAACTTTCTGAAAAAAAGCAAGCCTGTTTATCCTTACAGAGCTGAGTTCAGAGTTTGAATGTTCACCTAATGGCGTTCCTATTCCTACTATTCCTCATGGCGGACACTGTTCTTCTTCTTCTGACAGAGAACATCATCCTGGTAGGTCACTTCACCCAGTCAGACCTAATTCTCCGGCTGGGTCTCTTTCTACTACTGAGCCTCCTCCTCGTACCAGGTCCAGGTCTCCTCCTAGGTTCACTGCTACACCTATCAGGCTTCCTTCTTCTGACAATCGTGGATATGGACTTGAACAACTCAAATTTATTCGGCTCATTCCCAATAATGAACCAAATCACATATTTGAACTTCGAAGATACGTTTTTCCTACAGATAAACCAATTCAAATACTCGTAGGACGAAAACGGTATGGGCCCATGCCAACCCAAGAACAAATTGTATTATCAACATTTGATGGTGACGTATTTGCAATATTGGAGAGTCGCACTCTTCTTGCTGGAATATATACATATAGTGTTCGCGAAAACCAAAAAGTACGGGCAAAAATAAACATGGATAGCCAAAAGATTACTCTACTGACTTCATCTGAAATCTGTGAAGTTCCAGTAGGCTCTAAACGCCAAATCTCATCTTATTTCAGAGTAGAACGTGTAAACAACAATCTTCAACACCAATAATTCAATGACGAAGAAAATTTGAAACAAAAATATAAATTGTTATGTGATCCAAAGTTAGGCAAAAATTGCATGAAATTAGTTAATTAGTTGTACCAAACATTTTTCTCATACGCCGTCAAAAGTACGATCAATATAATCGTTTCTGGTATTACACCTGCAAATGCTAGAATACCTATTGTAAGCGCCAACTTTTAGGCTTAGTTATTTAGAGATCTTAATTAATTGATTAATTATAATGAATAATTAAGACAAGTAATTAATAAAAGAGGTTCCTCATGGAGAAAGAAAAAGATTCCTTTTGTAATAACGAATGACTACATTAATATTCATCTATTTTCTGAATCTTACCTATTAGTATTCGAGCTACGTATACTCTCAAATTGCTCTGGCAATCATCTACGTCAAGAAATTAAGCAATCATGCTAAAGATAAATTTACATTGAAATAGCCTTTTTGGCGACTTTCGTCTTCCTCTTTCTATTTTCTTCAAATAATTAGTTTCCTAGTATTTCATAGATCAAAGAAGGATTTCCTCTATTTATAAATCAATATTCTCCTTAGATGCTTCAATTTCTTATTTATCATTAAATTCAATTCAACGATAAGTTCTCTCTCTATAAGCAGACTGATTATATAGCAAGGAATTGTTATGGGAGATATCCTTAAGAGCTAATCACAAATTTATAAAAGGTCATTATTATACAATACAGGAGCTCATGTGCACAACAGATAATCCTAATTTAGGAATAATTTGGTTATTAATTTTTCTCTCGATTCTTATGACCTGCCTCTCGAATCTCTGAAGGGTGCTGTCTGAGCACATTTGCAGGCTAAGCGCTAGGTCGAGGAATGCTCGGGCCTCAGGTCATTCTCTTTTAAAATTGTCGCTAGGGAAAAGGAGCAAAGGAAGATCGTTCCAGAGTTATTTCGATTTTCAAATCTCAAATATGTCTCTACTGAGGAATTTTTAGAGTCTTAGACTCTTCGGTCCCTTTTAGAAGATCAGAGAAACTTCTTTTTACATTCTACTTCTCAACTCTAATCACTTTCGCAGACAGGTAGAGCAGTGGACTTCTCATCTGCCTATAAGTGGCTTAAATATGAGTGACAGATTGTAAACTATTGCAGTAAATTATGACGAACATTTTCCACGGTTGACCTTGAAAAGTCCTCGAAAATGTGAATAAATGTAATTTTAATCGCTCTGAAAGGCGTGCTACAGAACCGCATTCAGGACATAACATCTACAAAGGACACTTTCCGATACAGATACAATCATCTTATCCGACGGATTTGGTCTTCCAAACTATCGGCGAGGGAGCAAAGTATCTGCAACGAACATGCTTGCCGTGCTGGTAGTAATCTATTCATTTGGAGTGGTTCCATGGACAAAGGACGAGCTCAGATCCCTTAATATTGGGTCGAGAAAGGTTAAGCACATGGAAAAAATCATGCACCTTAAGTCTTCTGTTCTGCGACTTTAAAACTCACGCCGCCTAGCTGGTCGCGGAATACTCAATCTTTAATGTCTCCACAACATGATTATATAGTCGCAAATGGAAGAGACCCCTTTTCTCAAAGTGGTTAGGAAATGGGAGAAGTGGGCAAACGAACGTTTCTATACAAAGCAGCGGTGGAGCTTTATGAAACACTTGACCTTGACTTCAATATTAGGAGTAAGCAAAATGCATCAAACATTATCCATCCCGAGTACTACTCACTCCTGAAGGCCCGCATCAAGTAAGCACAGGAGAAAACCTTTCACGAACAGCTCTTCGAGAATAGGATGCATGGCATCTTCCACATAAGTGTGAAGGATCAGTGGATGTCGTGTGAGCTAACGTTTGCTCTCCTCAAATCACCCGAATATAAGTCTGGCAAGAAGGGTTCCATTTTGACACGTTAGGAAGGGGTCGTTTCCACTTTATCATACCGTCACCACATTTTGAGTCGAGTAATTCCTGATGATAACTGCAAAGTGGATCTTGCACACATTGAGCATCAAGGACACATGCTATCTAGTTGTCTGAATCATGCGGGAACGATATACATCCGAAGGCACAATGTGGCACTAACAGTACTTAATTACTATCTCGGTCACTCTTACGGAATTAGCCCTGATACTGGAACTTCACAGATTGGACGTTTCTATGGGGCACTTTAGGCCTGACATACTTCTCCTTCACTTTGAGAAACAAACCATGTTCGCCATAGAATTTTCGGCACCAGCCGACAAAAACCTCATAGCCAAGGAGATTAATAAGAAAGAGAGATATAAATACCTTATGAGGAAGTTGCGACGGTTATACCCGAAATATTCTGTTATGCTAGTTATCATGATCATCGGTGTTCTTGGAGGTGCCAAGCTATTACTTTTGCCATAAGCTGAAGTCAATGTACAAAATTTGAGAAATTCTTGCATTTTTTTAAAACTTCTCACGTGGTATATTCTCTTCAAAAGGTGAAAAGTATATATATTAGGCCTCATATTAGGGCTCATCTGGTATGCGCTAACTATGGGTAACTGGAGGGTCTTGGAAGAATCGAGATGGGTCAGACAAAAACTGTTGATTTTCTCTGACCCACCTCTCTCTCCGCTCTAGACTTCTCCTAGCGTTAGAGAGTACTCGTATTCTGTCAACAATATGCTGCCTGATGGTCAGTAGCTTTGACTTGTTGAGTGTGTGGTGACGGATCCGCAGTTAGCGCGCGAACTGTCAAACCTTCGCAGTAAAAGTCATGCGAGATGTTACGTAGTCAATTACACACTGAATGCGGGACTGAATGCCCAGCCTATCTTTGTGCTGAGTTGATGCATTCATCTTTTCGTCTTATGATCAACCGTACGTTTTGCTTTTGATTCTTCGGAAAATCTCCACGAAGCTCGGCATACAGTTCAGCCAGATCTTTGGGCTTGAGAGAAACCTGAATGTTAATGTTTCTCCGGGACCTGAAGCATCGCTCTTCTTCTATAGGATGCCTGCTCGCGGTTGATCTCAATGTTGCCTCCCTTTCTCTGTTGCCGGCTTGTTCTGGCTGCGGTTGAGTAGGCGCTTCGCTTATAAAACCCCTTTTCCGGAGTTTCTCGGCACGGCTTTGCAGACGTTTATGCAAAAAATGCGGGAGCTCTGGGTGTTTCTCGCATCACAGAGTATGCAGTCGCGCCATGTAACCTTTTCGGTCAGGGGCCATACTGGTATCATAGCACTCCAGCAGGTCGTCCCTGAGTCTATCTGTTCACCTGAAAGTAATGAGCCGTAATGAGTCGGCATTGTTGTCCGAAGAATTCGTCCATCCTTGAAGAGCCCCGCATGCAAGGATAAGGCTGCATACTCTGAGAGGTCGCCCGGTATCCCAAAGTCACCCTTTGAGACACCTCACTCAGTTGCCACTCAGCTTTCGGCACGGTTTTTACGCCTCCGCTTAGGGGTTATTCCTTCAGTTCCAACCCTGGACAATTGTTCGCGACTACTTACTAATCATTGTAACCACATTCAGCAGAAACCCTTTGTACAGGGACCCTCTATCCACAAACTGAGGACGCCTTCGGTGGCTTTGTCATAGGCCCTTCGGTTCGATTCCCAAGGAATCAAAACTGAAATATATATATATATATATATATATTTATATTTATTTATATATATATATATATATTTATATATATAATTATTGGTGTATCTGAGCATCTCAAGGCAGAATAACATAAATACGTACGTTTACTTCAAACAAAAATTATCTGGGTTTCTCAAGGTAAAATAACTGTGCGCAACTTCCAAGGTGATACTGATTAGACTCTTTTATCTCTCCAAGTTTCGCAATACTCATGTACGCTATTGATGCCCGGGGAGAGGAAAACACGAATATCTCAGAAAAGTATATATACATGGAACATCAGAATATTCATTAGTTACGCTGCTGTCAGAATACAGCCTTTATCAGTTTTTCCGACATTTGGAAAAAATGAAGACCCTTTATGTACTGGTCTTAACCTTGGAAGTTATTCTTAACTTTTTTGGTAAGTGAAGAATAAATTAATATAATTTTTTTATCTTTTTACACTCTCATCATATATTAGTCACGTTATATTTATCACATATTAGTATTATGTGAAAAATGACTATCGCGGATTTCTTCCAATCTCTACGTTTCGATACCCACTAAATCCGAAAAAATGGTTTTACGGTGGTGTCTGTCTGTCGTTGTCGCCGTTGTCGTTGTCGTTGTCGTTGTCGTTGTCGTTGTCGCATGTTGACATACGTTCATAGGGACTAAAAAGATACGGAAAAAGATGAGAAGACCAGAACTGTGCGCCTATAGCTATTTGTGATACACGTGCGCACAGGCAATTGCTGACACTCGTTGGCAATCGCCTATTTTGCGCACTTGTATCACACGCTTTTTTTTGCAACCACCTCCCCGGAAATTTTCACCCCCCCACACCCCCCGGACGAACATTTACAGTTGCGGGGGAGGGGGGGGGCCTAAGCGGCGAAACCCTCAGCAGAACGAAAAAAAATTCTAAAAATACGAAATTTTAATTAAATTAAATCGAAATATATGAAAATAACTTATATACTATCTGGTGGAGTACACTCTTCACCAGTTTGATTCAAATCTTTATTTAAGTCCATCTTCTTTTGACAATGAGAAGGAAAATTTCACTTGCACTCTAAACACGTCGACTTTAACCTCGCACCTGTCATCAGCTGTTCGCTTGGACACTGAGCGCTGCTGTTGCTACGTTGCCTCCGAATTGTCGCGATGCGAAAAGTTGCTCATCTGCAAAGTGCGCATGCGCGTACATTCCGCTGATGTGGAAAGTATATAAGAATCGAACTGCGCATGCGCCAATATCATTCCCGCATTGTTATCCGGAATGAGTCACTTTGCATATAATTTAGCTACATGGAACGGAGTACTTTCGAGATGGGTGTTGCAAAAAAAAAAGATCTGCAAATTTGTTTATGAATCCGTTTTCAGTAGGACGCGTAATTGTTCTTTTAATCGTGAAAAATAACATTAAAAATAAAATTTTTGAACAAATGTTACGCAATCGCTTTCTTTAAATACAATTTTCACAAATGTAGTTTTTTTGAATCAATAATATGAATAAATTCAGATATCCTTAAGAAGTACCTGCAAAACTTTGATTTCGCAATTTATGTTGCTTTTTAAGTATAGATTACTTGAATTAAAAAAATATATGCGCGTTTCTTTTTCCTTGGCGGTGATTCACTACCGCTAATCATTGATAGGTCGCAACCGACTTATACAAAATGAAATGGAATTATGAAATTACGTTTTTACTATCTTCAGTACATTTACAACATTACAAATTCATTAATCTTTTTTGTCTTTTCACAGTAATATCATCAAGTACGCCGCCCAAAGAAAGGGACTTCCTGTCAAATTTTGGAATGAGTAGTGAACAGGCGGATCATCAAGGTAACCTCAATATAAATGAAAATTAACAACAGAAGTGTTAGGTAATAAACATTCTAGAACTAAATACATTCTGCACGTATGGAACCTTGTTCCTAATGTTCTAAAGGAAAAATTTCGAAAAATTATGCCTTACCGGGATTCTATCTTTTTATCAAGCATATTTACGTAGGATTTTTCACTTGCTCTTCTGCGGATCCGGATTGGAAGAATATTTGAAGAAACATCTGCAAATTCTCTTGATATCTTCAAAATTTTTTCAAATTTCGGCAAAATATTCAAAATACTCCAGAATCTCTTGAAATATCTTGACACGTTTGGAAATATTTTTAAATCCATTACCGTATTTAGAGTCTGTCTAATTTTTCAGAAATCCCTCGAAATTCTTGAAATCCCTCGAAATCTTTTCAAACAGTAAACCATATGAAATCTTTTGAACATACATTAAATTCAGTTTGAAATTGAATTTAGTTTCAATTACTACGCGGATCTCAAGAACCTTCCTACATTACGACTGATATGGCAGGTAATGTTTGAAGCGCTTCAGCGTTGGATATTTTTGTATGATGATGAATGAGTTGTGCAAAACTCAAACTAAATTTTATTTTGATTTGTTTGATTCTAGGATGAGCAAGTTCATTGTAGTTGCAATAAAAGATGTTCTTCTGGAATTTCGTTGAATTTTTTTCTAAAACCGCATATGAGATTGCTCTCAAATTAGACATATGATGTACATTAAAGACACAAGAGATAGAGAAACAAATTCGAATTGTATCAAATAGAAGATACTATTCAACTGGCAATCTCATATTGTCGAATTATTAAACCTATAAGCTTGGATTGATGCAGTTTTTAAACCATATTGAACACTTGATTACAAAATGAACGAATTTTTATATAATAATTTTTTTGAAGGTTGAAACATTTTTAAAGCTAGATTTCGGTAGGATATAATTTTCTCGTGAAACCAATAATCAAAGTCCTCAAGTTCTAAAAATACTAAAACCATGCGTTACATATTTAAAAAAAATGTATTTATCATGTTTTGTTTCCTCACTCATTATATATCAACATACTTCAAAACAGCAATCCTGTTTCTTCTTGCAGTGCTAAGTACAGAGTACGAATGTTTACCTAATGGCCACCACATTTCTGGTGTTCCTTCTGGCGGACAATTACCTTCTTCATCCGACAGAGAACATTATCCTGACAGATCTCTTCATCAGGTCAGACCTTATTCGCACGCCATTTCTCTTTTTCCTACCCAGCCTCCTCTTCGCGCCAGGTCCAGGTCTCCTCCTAGGTTCACTGTTACACCTACCAGGCTTCCTTCTTCTAACTCTAGTGGATATGGACTTGAACAACTTCCATTTATTCGGCTTTTCCCTCATATTAATCCGAACCGGATATTTAAACTTCAAAGATACACTTTTCCTAGGGATGAACCAATTGAAATACACATCGGACGGAATCGCTTTAGGCCCGTGCCAACCCAAGAACAAATTGTATTATCAACATACGATCGTGACATATTTGCAATGTTGGAGAGTCAAAATGTTCTTGCAGGAATATATACATACAGTGTTCGCTTTAACAAGAAAGTACGGGCAAAAATAAACATGGATAGCCACAAGATTACTGTACTGACAACATCTGAAATCTGTGAAGTTCCAGTAGGCTCCAAACGCCAAATCTCATATTATTTTAGAGTAGACTGTGTAAATTACAATCTTCAAAGCCAATAATTCAATGACAAAGAAAATGTGAAAATAAAATATAAAATTTTGTGTGAACCAAAGTTAGGAAGAAATTGCATGAAATTAGTTAAGTAGCTGTATCAAACATTTTTCTCATACGCCGTAATTTGTAATCACGAATAATAATTATAGTTCAGACCACTCTGTAATGTAGAGTAACATTACCATTATATCTAACCGGGGATCGATTTTGTGTTTACCAATATTCTCAATTTAATCATTGAGAGATTCGTTCAATTAACGCTTACTTTTTTCTATCGTGTAAATTGCAACCAACGATGTAAGTTGTTTCCAATACTGATAGGACATAAAAACTAGCCCTAAACATTTGAGAACTACATTTCAAGATTAAATAAGCTGTAATTGATTAAGAATAAGTTTGACAATAAAAATTCACACTGAATTTTAAATCAATATTTGAAAATAAGAGCGACAGCTTGTGGATTCACTCAAGGGTGAGATGATAACGTACTTTATGAATGACTTGAGTTTATCTGAAAAATTGCTCTCATGTAGAAAGCATTACATTGGATTCCCGTCCAATAGAGAATCAAGAACCAAAACTTCCTTCGCACAACAAGGTCTTTATCGTGAGATAAATTTCAAAATTGTTAGGAATTCTTTTCTGGCTCCATTCTTTCTAAGAAATCAAAGTAAAATTTCTCATTGAAATTTTAATAGCTAGTGCAACCATGCACAACGAGGTCTTCATCGACAGATAAAGTGCAAAGTCATTAAAATGAAAGATGCACACTAGGGTGGTCCAAAACATTTTTTGCCGAATTATTATGGGGACACGCCCCAAATTTGTTCAAATACACCCAAAAATGAATCCTTTTTTTTGTTTTAAAAAAAATGATATTTAGGGGTGGCGCAAGCCCCTTGAAGCTTAACATGTATTTCCCATAAGAAAAAAAGACGTTTTTGTAAATCTTATTCAGAATCCTCAATATTATCTCAATCGAGTTGAAACTGAACATTTCTCTTCAAAATTAGCCGTAGAATACGAACAAAATACCACTTTTCAAAAACCAACACCACAAGTGTGTTTTATAGGGTTCCAAAGAAACCCCATAAGTGAAAAAATGGGTTTTGCGAGTTTTTGGCGCTAATTATGATTTTTTTCGGCTTTTTTAATGCGAATTGTTTCTCACACATAAAATATGACTTTATACTGAAAACTAGATATTTTAATAAATTGTTTAAACAATTTATTATTGTTTTTAGCAATTTTCTCATAGAATGTAGTTAGAAAGGCGCAGTTTTTTCACAAATTTTCCATTTGTTGTCCAATTTTCAATTAGAGGGAAGTGATAGTCCATCAATGTTAACAATAGTGATTGTTTCAAAAATTTATTATAATTATTAATAATATTATATTTGAATAATGCTAGAAAGATGCGGATTTTTTTTTAATTTCTGGCTTTTTGTCCAATTTTCATCTGTAGTGAAGTAATAATAAATTGAAGTTAACAAAATAATTGTTTAAACAATTTATTATAATTAATAATAATATTACATTTGAATAATGCGGTTTTTTTTTTTAAATTTCTGGCTTTTTGTTTAATTTTCATTTGGAGATAATATTCTCTTTGCTTAATCGGTAGAATGTTGCGGTTTTTTCTGAAATTTTCAACTGTTTGTTTATTTTTTATTAGGCGTGACTTGACAATTAATTAGATTTAGCAAAAATAATTGTTGGAACGAATTATTATTATTGTTTATAACTATCTTCGTCTATATCGCTATCGCCTGATAGTTGCGGTTTTTGGCAATTTTTAACTTTCTCTCCTTTTTTCACTTAGTGAGGTAATAATTAATTAAAGTTAACAGAAAAGTTGTTTAAACAATTTAATATTGTTTATAACTATCCTTTCGCAGATAAGTGCTAGAAAGTGGCGGTTTTTTTTCAAATCTTTCACTTTGCATCGCCTTTTTATTTATGAACAAGTAATAAGGCAACCACAACAAAAATGATGTTTCGAAAGGTATTGTTTTTGTACCTGAATTATTTTCGCTCTTTTCCAAATGCTTAAAAAAATTAATTTAAAGAAAAAAAAATAGTTTACACAAGAGGCAAAAACAAAGAATAGAATACTTAGGAATAGGTGGAAGGACTAGGTCTTTAAATGACTCGTAAAAGTTTTTTTTTTGATTACAACAAGAAGTTTATTGCAAAGCGTAAAAGAAAACCTTGGAATTTCAAATCTCTAATGTTTATATATTAATTGTTAGTAATTAAGCAGGCGAAGCAAAGTGAAAGATTTTAGAGAAAACCGCCACTTTCTAGCACTTATCTGAGAAAAGATGTAATTTAAAAAAAAGATGCTAATTTGGTAAATAAACAAACAGAAAAGACAAAGTTTCCGAATCTGTGGCTCTTCAGCATTTGTCGCACTCTTTCGCACAGTGGTATTATGAAGAATTTGTTTAGCTTTGAAAAAACATGCAGTACTTAAGACTTTTAAATTCGCTTACTCAAGAAAAATGAAAAAAATCATTACAAAAGCAATGAAATGTATTTATTATTTGTATTTTTTGTATTTATTCATGAAAAGTTCCTAGGGCTAGATAGCCCCATAAGGAACAAGTGATACATATTACAATTAAAATGTGACCATGATCGATGTAACGATTATTATCATAAAAAGACGACTTCCGAACTACATTCTGAAAATTACTTCTAATAAGTGCTATCAAAAAATATTACGCCACTGACTCAGAAAAAAAATCACCCAAAGATTTTTCAAGTTTCGGCAGACAAAAAAATTTTAGATTTCCAAAATACATCCAAACTCATATAAAAGCGTCCATGGTATGCCGCTATTTAAGCTACAAAATTAATTTTCTAATCCGTTGAGATCTTTCCTCATTTAATAGTGCAAAAGTGATGTCTGGGTAACAATAAAATTATTTAGAACTCTATATAATAATTTAAAAAAAGCTAAAAACATGAAGATCATGAAAAATGGAAAAGTTTAATAAAACGAAGCTATAGTATATCATTCTTATCTCTATTGAAACAAGAAGAAGGCCATATTGTGACATTGTAAACGTTACGTAGGCTTCCTCAATTTAAAAGCATTGCCTTCTAAATGTTTGAACAAAGTTCAGAAAAATGAGAATTTTTTAGTTCTGTTTTCGATTTTATAAATTTTTTTCGGTTGTATATTTTTCTTATTTTCCATCGAAAATTGCAATTATTCAGCAAGCTGAGTGAAAATTATTCGTTTCACAGGAGCATCAGGTTGAATAATGCCTAAAGAAGGTTACTTTAATTGTATAGCTTTTTCATGCAAAAGATACTTCAATATCTCTTTTAATCAAAATTTGTAAAACTTAACTAAAAACAAGTGGAATTTGATAGATTTGATTAGCGAAAAGTAAGCCACTCAAGATTAGTAGAAAATTACTAATTCGATTGGTCAAGATGTTCCCTAATTCAATAGTGAAATGCAAACTTATTCCTTGATAAAAATAAATAAATGTACTACGGACTGTATATGAAATAATAAAAAAAGGTTATAAAAATGGAAAATGTGAAAAATGGAAATGTTTAATAAAACGACGCAATGGTGTAACATTTTTAACTCTATTGGAAGACTGATCAGTTTTCAACAAATCCAGACCTTTTGACAAAAGTGAATAATTTTCTTGAACGTACGAAATAATTTAATTTAATCAAGAAAGTGCAGCCTAAGAACTCATTTCTTTAGACCAACAAAACATATGTCTGGTTTAGATAAAAAATACTACTGTGAGAGAATATTTTCGGGATGCTAAGAAATAAGATTCAAGTAAATACATTTACTTGGTTCCAAATATATTTTTCCAGTGTGGATATTGATATTAATAAATTTATTTTAGACTTAATATGCATTGAATATTTAAACAATAACATTTAGATTAAATTCAATATACAAACGTATATGTAATTTCATTTACATGTGTGTAAAGTCATTTGCTTATATTGTATATGAAGTCCGCGAATATTTTTTCTAACAGTGAAGCTGGAAAGATTAATTTTATGAAAGAAATTTAAATTTTCCACAATAAAGTTCATTCGTGACCAAGGATGACTTTCCTACCTCCAAAGATGAATTTTCAATCCAAAAGGATGAATTTTCATTAAAACCGTTGAATTTTCCACGAAAAATAATCACTTTAACAACATAGTGAAATGTTCAACAAAATTATAAATTGTCTACCGAGAAAGATGAGTTTTTAACGAAATACATGAATTTCCTACCAAATAGTTGATTTTTCAACATATAAAGGATACATTTTCAGCGAAAACTGGAATAGTTAAATTGTCAAATAAAAAAATTAATTTTAACTTAAAAAAAGAATTTTCAACAAAATAGTTAAATTCTCAACCAACGTGGTAAATCTTACAAATGAAATGAATTTTTAACGAAGTAGTTCAACTTTGAATTAAGTATTTGGACTTTTTACCAAAAAGATACATTTTTAATTAAATAGTTTTTCAAGCGAATTTTCAACAAAATGAATGAAGTTTCTACTAAATTGTTGAATTTTCAATTCCAATCAGAGAGAAATATATTTTAAACAATTTCTCTCTTTTTTGTGAGCATATTTTCTGGATATCTGATATCGAAATATTTGCAATTCCAAATTTTTCTTTTACGCTATTCAATGACGAAAGACTTTCAAACTGCTCAGTTTGAATCGGTTTTCTTTTGATTTGAACTGAACGAGTCGAAATTCAATTGTAAGGACTTTTGAATTACAGAATTCAAATCAGTTTTCTTTCGATTTGAACTGCAAGCGTCAAAAGTCGATTACAAAGACTTTCGAATTGCCAAATTCAAATTGGTTATCTTTCGATTCGAACTGAACGCGTCGAAAGTCGATTAGAATGACTTTTGAATTACCGAATTCAAATAAGTTTTCATTTCATTCAAACTGAGGGCGTCGAAAGTCGATTCCAAAGACTTCTGAATTGTCGAATTCGAATGGGTGTTTTTTTCGGTAGGGTATCGATTTCCAGAACTCGAATTTTCCAATATGAAATTTTGTCAGAAGAACGCTAATTTCAGAGCTTGCAACTGCGGGCAGACAATTTATGAATACAAGAGCGGTGTTTCTTTGTGAAATAGCGCAAAGTTCGGTAAAGAGAGGTGATCTTTTGACATCATGAAACAACAGATGGCGATAAGCGTATATTATTACTGAGGATGTCAAATGAGTGCCCCAAAGAGAACTTTGTTTTAAATATTTATTCAAATACGGGATACAATTTATTAATGAAAATTTGCTACGGTCCAAATAAAAATGTAATACACTTCACTGGATGTTTGAAGATCTCATACCATTAGGTCATCCTGGTAGTCCAGGTATTAAAAGTACATCTTCCCCGAGGAAGTTTGGTTAAGAACTGAAATGTAAGATACCCGGATGACTTTGTGAAGGACTCTTCGTACGAATAATTATTTCTGGTAGTCCGGGTATTAAAAATACATCTTCCCCGAGGAAGTTAGGTTAGAAGACTAAGAATTTAACATACCCGGATGATTTTAAAAAGCACTCGTTGTACTAAAAATTATTCCTGGTTGTCCAGGTATTAAAGATACATCTTCTCGCAGGAAGTTTGGTTAGGAACTGAAATGTAAGATACCCGGATTACCTTATGAAGGACTCTTAATTTATTCTGGTAGTCCGGGTATTAGGAAGTTTGGTTAGGAATTAAAATCTAAGATACCCGGATGCTTTCCTAACAGTCTCGTTGTACTAAAACTTAATCCTGGTTGTCCAGGTATTAAAAATACATCTTCCCCGGGAAAGTTTGCTTAACAATTTAAATCTAAGATACCCGGAAGCTT
>CAKNYM010052382.1:497315-507462 GCA_932195095.1 Andricus curvator
TAATTTTCAGCACGACGAGACCCTTATACAAGCTTCCGGGTATCTTATATTTCAGTTCCTAACCAAACTTCTTCAATAAAGATGTACTTTCAATACTTGGACTACCAGGATTATTTTTTAGCACGAGACCCTTATAAAAGCATCCAGGTATCTTACATTTAAATTCTTAATCAAACTTTCTAGGGAAAGATGTAATTTTAATACCCGGACAACCAGGATTAATTTCTAGTACGACGAGACTCTTTTAAAAGCATCTGAGTATCTCGGATTTCAATTCTTAACCAAACTTCGCCAAGGAAGATGTATTTTCAATACCTGGACAACCAGGATTAATTTTTAGTACGACGAGACCCTTATAAAACCATACGGGTATCTAAGATTTCAATTCATAACCAAACATCGTCGGGGAAGATGTATTTTTAATACCTGGACAACCAGGATTAATTTTCAATACGACAAAATCTTCCGGGTATGTTCAGTTCCTAGTCTTAACCAAACTTCCTCGATGAAGATGTATTTTTAATACCTGGACAACCAGGACTAATTCTTAGTACGACGAGACCCTTATAAAAGCATCCGGGAATCTTACATTTCAATTCTTAATCAAACTTTCTGGGGGAAGATGTACTTTTAATACCCGGACAACCAGGATTAATTTTTAGTGCGACGAGACTCTTTTAAAAGCATCTGGGTATCTCAGATTTTAATTCTTAACCAAACTTCGTCGAGGACGATGTATTTTTGATACCTGGACAACCAGGATTAATTTTTAGTACGACGAGACCCTTATAAAACCATCCGGGTATCTTAGATTTCAATTCATAACCAAACTTCCGCGGGGAAGATGTATTTTCAATACCCGGACTACCAGAATGAATTATTCGTACGAAGAGTCCTTCATAGCGTCATACGGGTATCTTACATTTCAGTTCCTAAACAAACTTACTCGAGGAAGATGTATTTTTAATACCTAGAAACACAACTTTCGACAAACCACAATTTCAAAATCGTTTTAACAATAACTTTTCATTAATAAATTGTATCCAGTATTTGAATAAATATTTAGAACGAAGTTCTCTTTACGGGTTTCATTTGGCATCCTCAGTAATAATATACACTTATCGCCATCTGTTGCTTTATTATGTATAGAAACCACCTCCCTTTACCGTTCTTTGCACTATTTCACAAAGAAACACCGCTCTTGTATTCATAAATTGTCCGCTCGCAGTTACAAGCTCTGAATTTAGCGTTCGTCGGACAAAATTTCATTCTGGCAAATTCGAGTTCTGGAAATCGATACCATACCATTTTTTTCGATTAAGACTGAGCGTATCGAAATTGGATTCGAAAGACTTTCGAATTGCCCAGTTCGAATCGGTTTTCTTTCGATTCAATTTGAACGCGTCGAAAGTCGACTTGAAAGATTTCCGAATGACCGAATTCGAGTCGGTTTTCTATTGATTCGAACTGAGGGCGACAAAATTCGATTCGGAATACTTTCGAACTGCTGAATTTGAATAGTTTTTTTTCGATTCAGACTGATCATATCGGAAGACGATTCGAAAGACTTTCGAGCTCCCACTTTGGATCAGTTTCCTTTCGATTAAAACTAAACGCGTCAAAAGTCGATTCGAAGACTGCCGAATTTCAGAATTTGAATCGGTTTTATTTCGATTCGAACTGAAAGCGTCGAAAGTCGATTCAAAAGATTTCTGAATTGCCGAATTCGAATCAGTTTTTTTGTATTTAGACTGAGCGTTTCGAAATTGGATTCGGAAGACTTTTGAATTGCCCAGTTCGAATCGGTTTTCTTTCGATTCAATTTGAACGCGTCGAAAGTCGACTTGAAAGATTTTCGAATGACCGAATTCGAGTCGGTTTTCTATTGATTCGAACTGAGGGCGACAAAATTCGATTCGGAATACTTTCGAACTGCTGAATTTGAATAGTTTTTTTTCGATTCAGACTGATCATATCCGAAGACGATTCGAAAGACTTTCGAGCTCCCAGTTTGGATCAGTTTCCTTTCGATTCAAACTAAACGCGTCAAAAGTCGATTCGAAGACTGCCGAATTTCAGAATTTGAATCGGTTTTATTTCGATTCGAACTGAAAGCGTCGAAAGTCGATTCAAAAGATTTCTGAATTTCCGAATTCGAATCAGTTTTTTTGTATTTAGACTGAGCGTTTCAAGATTGGATTCGGAAGACTTTCGACTTACCCAGTTTTGATCGGTTTTCTATCGATTCGAACTGAACACATCGAAAGTCGATTTGAAAGACTTTCGAATTGCAGAATTCGTATCGGTTTTCTTTCAATTCTAACTGAAAGCGCCGAAAGTAGATTCCAAAGACTTTCGAATTCTCGAATTCCGAATCGGTTTTCTTTCGATTCGAACTTGAGGCGTCGAAAGTAGATGCCAAAAACTTCCGAATTGTCGAATTCGATTCAGTTTTTTTTCTTCGATTTAGGCTGAGCGGATTAAAAGGCGATTCGAAAGACTTCCGAACTGCCTATTTTGAATCGGTTTTCTTTCGATTCGAATTGAACGCGTCTAAAGTCCATTCGAAATGCTTCCGAATTATCGAATTCAAATCGGTTTTCTTTCGATTCGAACTGAGGGCTTCGAAATTCGATTAGAGAAAGTTCCGAACTTTCTAGTCTAAATTCATATTTAAAAATGTTTTTAACATTAGAAATTAAAAATCACAAAATATGAAAAATAAAACTGTAGTTATGAAATATTGTGAAATATTGAAAACTTGGAAAGATGAAAATTACTTATGGATTTGTTCTATTTTACCGTACTCTCTTTTCTGTCTGAAAGTTTCGGTCTCTTTGAAGAGTGAATAAAGGAAGTTAAAATGGATTAAGTGTGTACACAGTTCTTGTTTTTCATTTTGAAGCGATGAAATGTAAAAACGGTAGTTGGTCGAAGGCCTTTCTAAATTCTTTCAATGAATTTAAAAATGTTAATAAATCGCGCTCTACTTTTGTCAAAATTTTTTCATGGATTGAAATATTTTATTTTTAAATTTTCGTTCAAAATCATCTAAAGATAACATTTTTACCAATCAACTATCGAAAATTCATATTTTGAAAATACAGAGTTTAAGTATATACAATTATTTGCAATTGAATATTAAACTATTGAAAATAATTTAATATGAAACATTTGAGTTCTCAACAATCAAATTTTCAACTGTTGAAAATTCACATTTTGAAAATTCAGTGTTCAATTTTCTTCAATTATTTACACCTAAATTTTCAACTATTGAAGATAATTCAATTTTAATATTTCTTAAGTTTCTACAGTTTGTAATTTGTCGGTGATTTTTCAACCTAAAAAATTCTCTCCAATAATTCTTCAAATAATAGTGGAGGTAAAAAACCCGGAAAAATCCCTAAAACTACCCCTAACGACTCTTCAATAATCAGAAAATTGTCAAAAAAGCCTAAAGTTTGTAAATTTTCCCTGATTTAATATCCGGAAAAAATCTCTTTAACAATGCTTTGGATACAGGGAGGTTGAAAAACTCGGAAGCACCCCCCACCCCATTGAAAATGAGCAAAAAAAAAAAAAGAAAGAAACTTCCAAATGGCATCAAATTTTGTAATTTTTGCGGTGATTTTTTTTAATTCACAAATTTTCATACGAAATCTTCCGTAGCATGGTGATTGTAAAAATTCCAGAAATACCCCTTAAAACTACCCCCAATGATAAACGAATGTCAGTCATCAGAAATTTATCCAAAAAAGCTTAAAGTTTGTAAATTTGGGCGGATTTTATATTCTGACTATATTTTTGTAGCCTGTAATGCATCCAGGAAGTTCCTAAAAAACACAATACTATCATTCTCTGAACCCCCGGTCGACTCACGGAGGTTCCGGTCGTCTTCCTAATAGGGATTGGTCGCACTAACACCGTTACTGGGAAGATCCGTCATTATACATGAACTTCCGAATGCACCAGGTGTAAATGATATTATAGGTGTAATGATGATGCTTCGAGGAATTTAAGTTCGAAATGAAGATTGCCCGCACCTCGTCCATTTTCCTTATAATTCGTTATTACAAAACAACTTCTGAGCACACCAGGTGTGAAACATACATCTTCGTCGAAGAAGTTGAGTTCTAAATGAAGATTTGCGGCATCCTATTTATTTTTCTCATGACCCGTCATTGCGCAACAACTTCCAAACATACCAGGTGTAAAAAATACACGTAATCGAGGAAGTTAGATTCTGAATGAAGATTGGCCACAACCCCACCCATTTTTCTCATGACCCGTCACTGTACATCCACCTTCGAGTGCATTAGGTCGAAAAATATATCTTCCTCAAGGAAGTTATGTTCTAAATAAAGATTGGTTTCACTCCACCGGTTACTGGTCCGACCTGTAATTTCACGACATCTTCCAAGTGCACCAGTTGAACAAAATACATGTACATTTTCCCCCAAGAAGTTGAGTTTTAAATAGCTGTTGGTCGCACTTCGACGGTTACTTAGGCAAGCTATCATTATACGACATTATCATGTATAAAAAATACATTTTCTTCCAGGATGTATGATTCTACACGGAATTCTGTCTAATGCAATGAACTGAACTTCCTCGAAGAAGATGAATTTTTTAGACCTGGTGCACTGGGAAGTTGTTGTCGAACGACGGTTCATGAGAAAAAAGGCTTGTGTGTGGCCAATCTTTATTTAGAACTTATCTTTCTCGAGGAAGATTCATTTTTAAGACCTGGTGCACTCGGAAGTTGTTGTGCAATGAAGGATCATAAGGAAAATAGATGGGGTGCGGGAAATTCTCATTCGGAACTTAACATCCTCGAAGAAGATGTTCTCTTTACACCTGGTGCATTCGGAAGTTTATGTATAATGACGGATCTTCCGAATAACCGCGGAAGTGCGACAAATCCACATAGTATGTATAGTGTTTTCTAGAAACTTCCTGGGTCCATGACAGGCTGTTATTTCCAGACGGGAATTTAGTGGAATTTCCACGGAAAGTCAACGGAACTTCCAACTGGAATTTCCGTGGAGTACTTTTTGGGGAGTCATGAACGATTTGAAATAATCAGAAAATCGTCCAATCGAGCTTAAAATTATACAATTTATTTTTCTTACAAATTGCGTAGTTTCTTCAACAATGACGCCAAGCGGTTGGTGGCCTAAAATTCCCTTCCTATCGCTCAATCAGCGTCAGTCTTCCCAATGGGAATATTTGACAGTATGGGATCACGCAGTGAGAGTCAAGAGACATCCTTATTTTGGCTATCTTGAGGAGATTGAGCTTGCAGAAGGACAGCCGCCGCTTCCACGATTCGACCCAAGAGCGCCCTTTGACTATCTATGTGATAAAATGAAGGGATTGGAATTTATTGCGCACTTAGATCATCGAGGAAACTGGATCTCACTTTCCCGTATAACCATGCAAATCCGAGAAAAAGTTGGACCTGCCCCTACTTATAAAAATGCCAAATATAGACACCCTTACAATTTTTCGCATCCTTATTGATGATACATGTCCCTGCCAATTTCCTGCCGATTTTATTGTAAATTCCCTGCCGAAATTTACAAGAATTTATTCACATAATGTCATCATCATCGTACCAATCTAATCTTTGCCTAAATGAGCTCCGTATTGTATCCTCTGACCAGCTGTAGTACACAATTATTAGTAGATAACTGAGTGAAACCTACAAGCATTTTTTCCTAATTCCTAGATATAAAAACTCAGAATCTGCAGATTCTTGGGTGAAGAAAACCAAGTATTACCGTGCGTTACTTTTGATAAACGCCTCCGCTCGGGAAAGGTTTTCTGCAGTTTTCCTTTCCCTTGGCCAAAATTCCAAGCAAATGCGAGCGGTTATAATAAACATATAATGTATTTATTGAATGACTCTTAAAATGAAAGTCAAACAATGTTTATAAAAAATGGTGTAATATTTGTGAATAAAGCATCATTTACTCAAGAATACTGTTACGTATGATTTTGTTTATTCAATATTTTATGGGCGTTATTTTGTCGATAAGGGAGTTATTAAAATAATTTTTGATATTAATTTTGCCGATTACTGATCATTTTTATAGAAAAAAAATCCCCTGTGTAACTACGAGAAACGTAAAATGGTCTATCGATGTCTTGGTAGTGTAATTGGTTAAAGCGCTGACTCATGAGAACTTGAGTTCCCGGTTCAAACCCGGGCCGAGAAAGATTTTTCCTCGTTTATCCATGGAAATGTTCAGTAAGCAGAAAAATTACCATAACAAATATTTTTGTTTGTTTAATGTTAAGTTTGTTGATTTGGAAAGTTAAGCTGTGGGATAGCGATCTAGGGTTAGGTTTTAATATGTAGATATTAAGTTGTTCAGTTCAGATATTCGTTTTTTAACAAGAAAAATAAATATGTAATTAACAAAAAAGTTAATTTTCAAATTGTTGAGGTTAATTCTGAACCAAAAATATATTATTAAATTTTTAAATTAAAAACAATTAACGAGCAACGAGCAATAGTTTTTTTTCTTGGCTTCTGTTAATTCAGTTCGCATTTAAGCGAGAAAAAGAAAAAAAGGGAAGTTTCTTCAAAACAGTGAAAAAAAAGAAATTCTTTAGAGAAGGAGTAGAGTTATAGGGGATGGAGTGTGAAGTTTGTATTTCAAAGCTTTATTTGTCAGATAGAACATAATTCTTCAACGAATAAGTTCCATGTACTATTTTCTTAAGGCCCTGTAACAACCTTAGGTGGTTCTTCGAATTATAAGTAGATTTGTGTCAAACTAACAATAGCCTTGTTTTCAAATAAATGATAGGGCGTTCCAAACAATATAATTATTCTTAAATTAAATCTATCCAGAAAAAAGATCTTTTCCTTTCGGTCCGCTAAGAATCGAACGCAGGTCAACTGATCGCCGGTCAGGTGCTCTAACCACTAAGCTACTAGTGAGATCGGAAGAGGAATACTTTTTCTGAAACACGCTTCATTTTGTAAGATGTTATGTTTTAATTCAAGTCAATTTATCTAGGAATCTGTATTATCATCGGAGATGGTAACGATCAATCAGAAGATAAGTGTTTTTACACACTGTGAAAATGGAAATCTACAATATCGATCAAAGTTATCTCCTCTAATACAGAAAATCTTTAACGTCTTCTCAGACTAGATAGAGCTACACATTAAAAAATTTTTAAATTAAATTTATTCAGAAAAAAAATTTAGATTTCCATTTTCACAGCGTGTGAAAAGATTTCTCTTCTGATTAATCGTTACCATCTCCGATGATAATACAGATTCATAGTAAAAATTGACTTGTAATAAAACAAAACATCTTGCAAAATAAAATGTGATTCAGAAAAAGGATTCTTCTTCCGATCTCTCTAGTAGCTTAGTGGTTAGCACCTGACCGGAAATACGTTGACTTGGCGTTCGATTTCCAGCGGAACGAAAAGAGAAGATCTTTTTTCTGGCATGCGAAAATGAAACCCTCTGTACTGGAATTAAGCCCTGATGATATGAGGAAAGCCAAAGTTTGCTGCTTCGACAAGAACTGTTTTTCTACATTTCTGTGAAAGTTTTCGTGCATTTTCTTATCTAGTAGCTGTTGGCGGAGTTTTTTAACCTCTGCTTTCTTCACTTAGGCTTCCAGAAGTAAGGCAGATGGAGTAATGCACTTTTCTCAGTTCTGATGTTAAAATTCAGGCCAAGGGTCTCGACCGCCTGCTCCGCGGCTTCATGAAGGGATGCTCCTTTGCCAATCATCTCGTGCTTCCTGATCATTCTTGGGAGGCGGATCTCTGCCATTTGGAACGAAATAATGCGCCTTGGCGGCGTGACATGTATGACTGCGGAACGGACGAATTGATATGTAAGCTCTTATACGTATGCATGATTTTACGTATGGCGATATCAAGAGCCGCGAGCTCGTTCTTGGTCCATTGAACCACCATAAACAAGTCGAGTAGAACCGGGACGGCAAGCATGATCATCACTTCGGCAGCCATCTGAATTTCGCCGGCAAGACGGTAAACTCCGACCTGGAATTTATAAACTTCCAGCAGGCAGGAGACGTTTTTGCCGAAGTATGGAATAATGTTAAAATCGATGACCATTCAGTCATAGCTGAGTACGCCACAGCCGAGTGCGTACTCCCACTTCCTGAGATGCCGTCGTCAGAGTGGTACATCACACACGTTCGCGAGAGCCAGTACTCCTTGCAGGTGGGTTTGCCGACATTAAACTATTATTTATCACAAGAATCTGACGATTTGAGTTCCTTTAGTCCTATGCATAGTGATCTAAAAATTTTACTATCAGATAAAGTCTTACCATCACCTTTTCCACTTCGACTCTCAGAATCAGGCCTAAGAGTACCCTAACCTGGACTTGCATGTTGGTGGCGGAAGTGAGAACGTGTTTAGTGACAGGTGGAGAGAGAATTTTACGGAATTTGTGTGGAAGGTGTGAGTTGAGTGTGAGGGTGGAAGCCGAGGAGGTGAGTAGGGTTGTGTGGGGTGAATTGGGAAGATAAAAAGTGAGTTTCAGCGTGGGTGGGAGGTGGTATCTAGCTGGATAGGGAAATTGAGGTTAGGTTGGCGAGTAATCGGGCGAGTTTGAGGTCAGGAGTCTTGGGCTTTCGAGGGGTCAAGGGTGGTTCTCGCAAAGTTAGGGGATGCTAAGGGAGAGAAAGGGGGGTCGGCAGGGACTGAGGAATTGAAAAAAAGGGGAAAAAAAAGGAAAATTTGGCGGCGAAAGATGCCAACATTTTCCAGAGACATCTGTCGGTTGCGGCAGGTACTGCATGGGTAGGTCCCAGTTACCGGCAGTAGAGCGGGAGGTGGGCAGCGAGAGTACTGGCAGTGCTGGTAGTGAAACCGACGGGGAGGGAATTTTCCACAAGCCACGACGGCCAACAACGCGTCGCCCGGTGTCGAGCGGTGCGTCGGGGAGAGGGAGAAATCGGGACGGTGGCAACGAAGGAAGCGAGAAGGTAAGGGAGAGAGCGTCAAGCGCAAGTGACGGGGAGGATCTTTTGAAAAGGAAGAGAGACAGCCAAGAGAGTACGGAGAAAAGCGAGGTCGAGAGCCCGTTTAAAAAAAGCGGGATAACACCTAGGTCACCCCCCAAAAAAATGGAGGGGATGTTGGAAAAGGAGGCTCTCGGGATGTTGTTAGGCGAAATCAGGGGGCTGAGGGAGGACGTAAGAGGGACCAAGGAGCAGATGGAAGGCATGAGGGAGGACTTGCGAATCAGAGATGAGGAATGGGAAAAGGAGGTGAAAGAGCTGAGAGAGAGAGAGTAGATGGGTTAGAGAGGGAAAGAAAAGAAAAAGAAGTTAAAATAAAACAGATGGAAGAGGGGATTAGGGCGTGGAAAGAAAGGACGGAAAAAAGGCTTGAGAAGGTGGAGGTCAGGACGGAAATGGAAATAGGAGACGGGGGTATGGGGGGCGAGATTAAAGGTATTTGGGAGAGGGTAGGGAATATGATAGAAGAGAAAGTGGGAGAGCGTATGAATGAAAAGGAGGAGAGGGCGGATGGGGAAAAGATAAGGGCAATGGAGTTGAGAATGGAGAGAAAGGAGAAGGCAGACAGGAGAAATAATATTGTGATAAGAGGGTTGAAGATGTAGAGCGGGGAAGAAAGGGAGGGCGTGGAACCGTTGCTACAGAGCATAGGGTGGAATAAAGGCAGGGTAGGGAAAGTTAAGTTGGAGGGGAGAAAGGAGAAAAAAGTGGCGGTTGTGGAGTTGGAGAGTTGGGAAGAAAAATTGGGGGTAATGCGAAATAAAAATAGGAAAGGATAAGGAAGTTTTCATCGATCACGATTTGACGAGAAAGGAAAGGGATGTACAGAGAATGCTGTACGACAGGGCTAGGAGCGAGAGGAGTCAAGGGAGATCGGCGAAGGTGAATAAAAATAGACGAGAAAATGTGGGTGTGGGACGAGGAGAAAGAGGTATTGAAGGAAGTGCAGGGAAATTTGTTTCGTAGGAAGTAGGGGGTGGGGGTAATGCAGGGTAGAGGAGTTTTGAAGGTGCTTTACTGGAACGTAGCAGGGGTAAAGAAGAAGGATGAGGAGTTCTGGAGGTATATCCAGGAATTTGATGTGGTAGGACTGGTAGAGACGTGGGTGGAAAGAAAGG
>CAKNYM010052385.1:0-19132 GCA_932195095.1 Andricus curvator
ATTAATTTCAACGAAAAATGTAATAGGTGATACTTTAACCAAGAAAAGATCTTAATTTTAGATCCAAAACAGTTAAATTGAAATTTTGAATTTTTAACCCAAAAATAACTGAATTCTCAATTAGAAAAGATAATGTGCAAACAAAAATAAAATATATTTTTTACTAAAAAAGACGAATTGTCAACAAAATACATTAATTATCAACTAAATAGTTGAATTTTCAACTTGCAAAGGAAATATTTAGAACCTGAAATGAAATAGCTACATTTATAGATGAAACGATTAATTTTTAACCAAAGGAACAAATTTTCAAAAAAGAATGCGAATTATTCAAAATCTTGAATTTTTATGCCGGAAAGGATTGAATTGTCAACTCGAAAGATCAATTTTCAAAGAAAGAAATGTATTATCTAATAAAAACACGAATTTTCAACAATGCATGCATTTTTTTACCAAATATTTGAATTTTTAGCTCGTAAAGGAAAAATTTACAACCAAAAATGAAATAGCTCTGTTTTCAGATCAAAACGAATTTAGAACAAAATTTTCTAACTTTCTTGACAAAAAAAAAGTTAATTTTCAACCAAATAGTCGAACTTTGAACTAGAAAAAAAGACAAATCTTCAACCACAAATTGGATAGGTCAGATATGAAATTTTTTACAAAAAGAGATGAAATTAAAAGAAAAGATGAATTATTAACACAAAATTTAATAGTAGACTTCAACTGAAAATAATTGAATTTCAACGAAAAATAGGTGGATTTTCTTATTGGTTTCTATTAATTCACTTCGCTTTAAATGTCAGTTTTATTGTTTAGTGAGTTATAAAGCTCATGATTTCGGTTGAAGTTTTGAGTTTTACCAAAATTATTTCAAAAAGTTTTAATTTTTTTAACTTTGAACTTTTCAATAACGCTGAAAGATATGAGGAAATATTTTTTAGTGAGTACACATTTTTATGGTATATAGTTTTATTTTTCACTGAGTTATCAAACGCACGATTGTAGTAGAGATTCGCATTTTTTTTTAACAAGTTGACAAATATTTAAAAAATCAAAATTTCAAACTTTTCAATAATACGGAGAAATGTCAAGAAATATTTCTCCACCTACAAAGATTAATTTTCAACATAGATGTTTAATTTCTAAACTAAAAAGATGAGCTTATAATAGAATACATTAATTTTTCTACCAAATTGTTGAAATTTGAAGAAAAAACGATCAATTCTGAACCAAAGATAGAAAAATCAAATTTTCAATTAGAAAAATAATTTTAAAAAAATTTTTTCAACGAAATAATTAAATTTGCAACCAGAGAGATGAATTTCAAATAATATTATGAATTCTAACAAAGAAGTTCAAATTTCAAATAACTAATAGTAATTGAGTTTTCATTCAAGAAGAATCATTTTCCACAAAAAAGACGAAATTTCAATAAAATACATACATTTTTAACCAAATCGTTGAACTTTCAACTAAAAACGATCAATTTTCAGTGAAAAATACAACAGTTAAATTTGCAGTTAAATTATTAATTTGAAAAAAAAATTCAACAAGACAGTTCAATCTTATCCAATAAAATCAGAATTTAACAAAATGGTTCAACTTTCAACCAAATGGTTAAAAGTAGCGTTTTTATCCGAAAAATATGAAATTTTTACAAAATTAGATGAATTTTTGAACAAAAAAAAAAGGTGAATTCTTAACAACAAAATTTCCTAGTACACTTTCCAACTCATAATTTCGGTCAAACTTTGGAATTTTCAAAAATTAGTTTAAAAAGTTTGAATTTTTTTTAAATATTAACTTTTCAATAACAACGGAAAATATTAAATATTTTTTTGTGTGCGCATACATTCCTTAGAGTTATTTAATTTCATTGTTAATTGGCACGAAATGGGTATAGGTTAGTAATTTTTCGAAAACAAGATCATAAAGGTTTTATTTTTTCAAATTTTAATTTTTCAATAACGCTCAAAGATATACATAGTGAGGAAATATTCTTTTGTAAAAATTACCCTCAAATCTTCCAGATATTGTTTTCGATATTCATAAAAATCTTTGAAAATGTTTTCAATTTCTTTTTTCTCTATGAATTAATTTTTTCAAATTAAAAATAATTTAAAATTTTCTACATTTTTTTTAAAGTCTTATAAAGAAAAATTTTTCGTTTCAAACCTTTCAAAATTTGTAAACAGCTTCTGTTTTTAAACATTGAAAAATCTACATATTGTGTAGACTATTTTTTAATCTTCCAAAAATTTAAAGTTTTTTTTAATTTTTTCAAACCTTCTACATAACTCTCCAAGTAACTCGAATTTCTTAAAGTTTTTAAAAAATCCTGCAAAAATAAAAAAAGTTCCTAAACTCTCGTAACTTATTTGCCGAAAGTTTTCGAAAGCTTATGAAATTGTTTACATTAATCTCTTGAAGGTAATGATTACCATGAAAAATTATTTTCAATTTTTCTAGAAATCTTAACCAATTTTTCTTACAAAGTTATAGCTTTTGCAGAGTACTTTTGAAATTTTTTTCTTATATATTCTAAGTTTTTCTCTATACCTTTATTTTTCTCGTCTTCTTAAATATATGAAGAACAACGATTTTTCAACAAAATATTTAAATTTTTTAACAAAGAGACCCTCAACCAAAACAAATATTTTTTCACAAGGTTTTTTTATTTTTGTACAGAAAAGAGTAATTTTGAACTGGAAGAGATGAATTTTGAAAGAAAAGTATAATATTTGATGTTTCAAACAGAACAGATTTTAAATTTAACCCTTAATGGTGACACTTCCAAATACACCTTCAGATATTTTTGGCTGAAAAAAATCATGAGTTGTGTTGAAACAATACAAAAAAAATACTTGAAAGAAAAAACGTAGACAATCGGAAAAAAATCAGAAAGCCCGTGTTAAATCAAAAACAGTTCAAGTCAATTAAGAACAGCAAATTTTAAACAAAATAGTTGAATCATTAACTTTAAAGACGATTTTTTAACAGTAAAATTGACTTTTCAAAAACAAAAATTAATTTTAACCCAGAAAATCAATTTGCTACCGTAAAATAGGCATTTTCAACAAAATACACGAATTTTGAGCCAGTAAGGTTAAATTTACAACTGAAAAGACTCAATTTAAAATATGGAATCGTAGAACTTTTAAATTGAAAATTTAATTTTTAACAAAAAAAAAGAAAGAATTTCCAGCAAAAAGATGACTTTTCAACCAAAAAGATTAGTTTTCTATAAAAAAGAGAAAATTTTAACAAAATACATGTATTTTCAACCAAATAGTTGAAAATTCAACTTGGAAAGATAAAGGACCCCGCACACATCTATGGAAAATATGGTCCCGGTCAAATCAGCTGAAACTGTGGTATAATGTAGTTCATAATATCCTGATCAAATAAAGTCCTAGGACACTGGGTCCAAATATCACTTTTCATGGACACGAGAGGAGGTGTCCATGACATGACACATGATATGACACATATCATGTCATGTAATTCATATGAAATGTCATATAATTTCATGTGCCATATGACATACAATGTCATGTGTTTTGTGTCTTGTGTCATGTCATGTCGTGTTATGTGCCATGCCATGTTACATATTATGTGATGTGTGACGTGACACATGACATGACACGAAATCACACATGCCGTTACATGAAATGGCATGGCATGAAGCATAACATATTTGTCATGTCATGTGTCTTGTGGCATGTCATGTCGTCTCATACGTCATGTGTCATGTTATGTCATGTCATCTCATGATAGATGAAATAACATTATATGACAGATGACATGATATGTAACATTACATGACATCAGTGGTGACATGACAGTTTACATGACAGTTGACATGACACTTGACATGACGCATGAGATGACACATGAGATGACACGTGACATGACACGCGGAATGAAATACGAATTAAGACACGACATGACAACGACATGACACATGATCATGTCATGTCGTTGGATGTGTCATGTGTTATGTCATGTCATCTGTCATGTCATGTCGTGTTATGTGCCATGTCATGTTACATATGATGTCATGTGTGACATGCCACGAGACATGACATGAAATGACGCAAAATGACAAAATATGACATGACACATGGCATGACATATGATACATGACATGGCACATAACACGACATGAAATGTCATGTCATGTCCTGTGTTGTATCATGTCATGCTATGTCATCTCATGTGTCATTTGTCCTGCTATGTGTCACGTCATGCCATTTCATGTAACGTTATGTGTCATGTCGTGTCATGTGGCATGTCATGTGTCATTAAAGTTCCAAGTTACTGAAAAAATCGTAATTAAGTTACGTTACAAGTCACTTTTTAAAAAAGTAACAAAGTTACTCTAAAAGTTACAAATAACATACCTTTTAAGTAACTTAGTTCCTTGTAAGAAGTTACGACCCAACTGTGGCTAAAATTAATTTTCTTGGTTATAAAGTAAACTGTTCTGTTGAAAATTCATCTTTTAAGTTGAGGGTTCAACTATATTGTGAGAAATTCGTCTTTTTTGGTTGACTTCAACTATTTTTTATTTAAATTTAAAATCTGTTTTGTTTGAAATATCTTATATTTCATTATTTAACAATTCATTTCTTTCGCTTCAAAATTACTCCACTTTGTAGAAAAATAAAAGATTTTGTTAAAAAGTCAGTTTTTTTGTTGAGATTCTCTTTGTTGAAAAATTCAACTATTTTGTTGAAAAATCGTTGTTTCTGAGTTGAATATTCATTTTTCAACTGGAAATTTAACTATTTTACTTAAAACAATATTCCATTACACGAAGAAAAATTGAAGGTCATTTTAGACATCTAGATGTGCAGACAGACTAGCTTGCAGGGTAAACTATAGGATAGCCCTTGAAGATGGCTGAAGCGACTATCTCTAGAAGATTAAAACAAGAGGTTCAAATCGATCATCTCAGAGTTTCGACTTGGTCATCTCGGAAAGTCGACTCAAGCGTCATAGAGAGTCGAACCGATCATGAGAGATGGTGGAACTGATCATTATAAAGGGTCGAATCGCTATTCATAGAAGGTTGATTTGGTCATATCAGATAATCGACTTGATCTCCTCGGACTGTCGACCTGGCCATCGTAGAGGGTCGATTTGATTATCCTACATTTTGTATATTTGTTGTCCTTTTCCCACTTATTCCAGTCTCTCTCTCTTATAAGAGATTGGAAATTATAAAATTAAGTGGAACCTATGAAACCTGAAAATTTATATAAAATACATGAATTCTGAAAGCATTTTTTATTCTTTGTGCAGAGTAAGGTGTATGAGACATAATTTGATATGCAAAAATAGTGCACATTAACAATATATTTTTGGGAGCACGAAAGGCTAAGGACACGGTCATTACTGAATCCCCGTGTCACAGTGTCACACAGAATTGTAAGATTTCAAACATTGAAGTGAATTCAGAAACCAATATCCCGCATCTCGTTACTTTCTGCATCATCAGTGAATGCTGACATTTTTTGCACTTTTTCAGTTTGAAACGACACGGTGACAACAAATTGATAGCTGAACGTCCAGTTACGCCTTTATTTTAAATCCCTTGGAAGCATCAAATTTGACGTTCTCAATTATGCACATCACTCTCCGCGCATATAAGAAATATCAAAAAAGCAGTTCAAACTTGTTAAAAATATGTTTAAGTTCAATAAACAGCAAATGTGACGCTGAACGGCTCAACGACATTCACTCACTCCGAAATTGCTCTAAACCACGGTGCTCCCAAGTCTCGTATCCTTTCACCCTGCATCCATCGCGTCGACAACCGGATTGCTTGAGGTTGGCGCGCTAATTTGAAACTATAAAATGTGAAGAGCAATTTTGAACAGCAAATAATAAGAGTAAAGTTATTAAAAATAATCCTTCGCTCACAAGAAGGACTTGTGAAGTAAAATTTAAATTATTTGTTCGGTTTTTTCCTTAAAAATAAATGATAGATTTCAACTTTTAAAGAAAGGAATATATTTTTCATCTTAAATATGAATTGACAATCATTCCTAATATTCGTATCCACTTCACCTTTATTATTTGTTGTGAACATTTGACTCACACATTTATTCATTTTAAATAAACACGCCAACGGTAACTTATCAGGTTGGCCCTCCGCGATGGGTCATTTGCTCTTCCGTGGATGCTCAACATGAGTGAAAACAAGATGATCGTATTGACCATCCCGAAAGGATACTTCGATTATCCTTGATAGTGAGTCTGACCTTCTTACAACACTCCGACTGGCCATAAAATAAGAGTCTCTCAGACTATGTCGAAAAATTTCTGAAAGGCTCTTTAGACCATCTAGAAGAATGGATTGGCTCTCTAAATTTTGACCGTCTAACTTTGACCATCCATTTTTCTCCGTGTAGTATTGTTCAATCACCCTGCCTAGGTAACGCGGGACCTTGTAGCTGGTGGGAGGGCTTACGGGGCTCATTGACCACCGATCCGAAATAGGTGAACCTGAGGGGCCGTATCGCGAGGTGTGGCTACTCTGGGGAACTGACGGACTCTGATCGGTGAGAGTTATTCCAAGGAGCGATCCTTCCAGGGGGTAATGGCAAAGCCCACTGGAATATCAAGAACGCCAGTTCTCATGCTCCCAAGCTAAGATGTGATCACCGTGTTGAGAGCTGAATGGCACCAGGGTCAAAAAATACTTGAACGCCCCGGCCTGCCCCCCTCAGCAGAGGTGTTCAGGTGGGGGTGTCAAAGAAGTTGTCTTAGCGGAGACTTTGGGACACCAGGTCGAATCCCATAGTATTTAGACCCGCCCCTGCAAGCGAGGCTCTGTGGGGGATGTTTTTTATTTCCCTAGCTTCTCGTTGGACAGAAATGTTTCCAAACAAACTTAAAAAACCAAACATAAACGATGAGTGATCCGTTTCGGGTCCCTCATCCAACCCACCGCCAAAAGAGGAAGGCTCCGTAGGGGGCAACCCTCCAGAGGTGGTGCGAAATAGTGAAGATGGTGGAGACAATTATGTCGAAGCCGTGGAAGTGCAGCTCACGAAACTCTCAGTTGGGAAGAGGCACCGTAACGGAGCACAAAGAAGGAGAGATCGTAATGCGCGGCTCGCAAGCAACATCCAAGGCTCCTCACAGGCTGCGGAAACTTTACCCGGAGCAACTCCTCAGGCTTATTCTATAGGCAAGAGGAAGAAGGGCTTCGGAGAAACTGCCCCAAACGGGGATTTGAAACAGCAGGAGGATCTTGTAACACAGGGCCTTACTTTCGCGCAGATGGCCAAAAACGTCCTGGTGAGAGTTGTCGTTGCGTCGGGTTATCCTGATAACTGTCTAACTCTCAAAGATTTGGACAGGTTGAGGGATGAAATCTGAAAAGGGATTGACGCGTTACTTCGCGAGGAAAGCGCCCAAAGATTCAACGACATCTTCATTAGGTCGGGGGCCATCGTTGTGGAGGCCGTCGACATCTGGTCGCGATACTGAATTTTGGAGAAAACCCCAATGTTCAGGCTTAAAGAAGCTCTGAACTTGGAGTCAAGGGGACAAAGTGTCTGGGAAGGTATCGCAGAGCGACCGTACTGATTCCCGGCAACCTCGAGAGTTCGGCGACCGTTTTGAGGCGCCTGAGTTTTCAGAACGCGTCTCTACGAACTGATTCGTGGAAGGTGTTTTCCGACAGGCAGGGATCCAGGCCGAAGGGGAGAGATTGGATTAAAATCGTTGGTCTTCCCGATACTTCAGTCAGAGCCCTTGCGGTTCTAGATTATCGTCCCTATCTAGAGGCGAGTAGGGTTACCTTCCGGGTGACCCAACTGAAATCCGCAGGGATCCCAGAAGCGCCCGGAGGTTCCCCGAACTAGCCTTTCAATGGCTGAGACGAAAAGCTCCATTAGGCAGATTAATTTGCACCACAGCAGAGGCGCCTGGGCGGTTTTATCCAGACGCATGTCTGTGGTGCGGACAGGGCTCGCCCTAATCCAAGAACCCTGGTTATACAGGAAAAGGATTTGTGGCTGGATTTTGCTCCATATGTAAGGGGCCACGCGGTTGAAATCCAAGGGCATGCATAACCTTCAAGGGTATGGATGCGATCTTGGTGCGTAAATTCTGCTCTAGAGATCTCACTTTTATTAAGGTGAGACTCAGGGGCAGTAACGGAGAGAGGCTAGAGGTATTTATTGCCTCGGCTTATTTCCCTGGCGACGCCGAGGGACCTTCGCCTCCCAGGGAGGTTCAGGCTCTGATTCTGTATTGTCAAGAGAACAAGATCCCTCTGCTGTTGGGCTGTTATGCAAACTCTCACCACACGGTGTGGGGAAGAGCAAACATCAATAACAGACGGAGAGATTTAATTGAATAGATAGCGGACACAGAGCTGAAGATTCTGAATCGGGGTGATACTCACACATTCCAGACTAAGAACAGGAGTGAGGTTCTCGATTTGACTCTATGTTCAGGTGCACTGAGGAGCAGGTCTCTTTCAGACTCATATAAAGAGGAACTCAAAGGGAGGCTTGCGGAATTCCCCACAAGCTATGGCACCATTGATGAGTTGGAGCACGCCGCGGATTTTCTGCGAAGGGCTCTGACAACATCATATGAGAACAATTGTCCTACAAGCACAATCAATTCTAGGAAGGGAGCAGAATGGTGGAACACCCACCTGGAGAAACTCCGTAAAAAGACAAGAATGTTGTGCAATAGAGCAAATGGAACTAAATTGCCTTCGGACTGGGACATCTATAAGATGGTCCAGTGTGAATACAAGAAAAACGTGAGAAAGTATAAGCAGGAAGATTGGAGGTGCTTCTGCGAGGAATTGAAAAACATTCCGGAAACAGCAAAGCTCAACAAGATTCTCGTGAAAAATCCGGAAGCTCGCCTCGGGCTCATAAGGCTCGATGATGGTGAGTTTGCCGAAGATGAAGAAGCAACGCTGAATCGCCGCTAAAGTCGCTGATTACAAAAAGGTGGAATGGGCCGTAGGGTCCTTCTTTCCCTTCAAATTACCAGAGGCGGATGGCATTTATCCAGCGCTTTTACAAAAACGCCTGGATTTAGTGCTCCCTCCTCTGACGAAATTATTTAGGGCAAGTATAGCCCTCAAACACGTGCCATCAGCATGGAAGGTTCGCAGAGTGGCCTTCATACCCAAACCTGGGAGGAAGCGTTACACTGCTGTCAAAGATTTCCGACTAATCAGCCTAACGTCTTTTATCTTGAAGACGCTGGAGAAGCTGGTCGAGAGATACATTAGGGATGAGGTGCTCTTGGCCTCCCCGCTGCATAGAGGGCAGCATGCTCCCCAGGCAGGCTGCTTGGTAGAAACTGTGCTTCATGCTGTTGTCGCACAATTGGGGCAGCAGTTGGAACAAAAGGGGTATGCTAGGGGCGCTTTCTTGGATATAGAGTGTGCTTCCAGCAATACTCCTCCAGAAGTCATCTGTCGAGAGGCTTTGAGATATGGCGTGCCGGACCAGCTAGTATGCTGGATAGGAAGCATGCTACGGCGAAGAAGACTCGAAACCAGATGGGGTGAAGGCCTATTAAGGGAGATGACTCCGCGGGGTTGCCCACAGGGTGGTGTCCTGACGTCTTCCCTATGGTGCATTGTATTGGACGGCCTTCTTCGAAGGCTAAATAAAGAGGCGTACTATACTCAGGGATATGCGGCTGACTCTGTAATCCTAGTCAGGGGGGCTCATCTGGAAACGCTGATCGGTCGGCGCTGCGCATGGTAGAGCTCTGGTGAGATATCTCAGGGCTCTCGGTAAATCCGGAAAAGACCAATCTGGTCATTTTCACGAGAAATTATAAAGTTCCGAAAGATGGCGCTCCTGTATTCTGTGGCGGGAAGCTGACGTTTTCAGATTCAGTTAAATATCTGGGAGTAATCCTAGATGGCAAGCTGAACTGGGCAAAGCACATGGAGACCCAATGCGGGAAATTTGTCATGACTGTTTGGATGTGCAGGAGAGCCTTTGGGTTGACGTGGGGGCTAGGGCCTGAAATGCTTGCATGGCTCTACTCTACTGTCTTGAAACCCATGCTTCTACATGCGGCCGAGGTCTGTTGGCCACGGGTGGAACTTCAAACAATGCAGGACAGGCTGCGAAGATTACAAACCCTAGCATTTAGGGGTTTGACTGGAGCAATGAGGACTGCGCCCACAGCTGCGATAGAATTCATGCTCTGTGAGGAACCCCTACATGTTGCGATGACCGCTAGAGCGGCACACGCGATGATCCGCCTGGCCCATCTAGACTCCCGAGTGATATCAGCGCACTGCCGATTCTACAGATTAGGCAAGATAAAATAACAAAACGCTCCAACTTCGCTAAAGCTTTCCACGTCTGCATCTCAAGCAGGGATCTGTGGAAACCAAATGGTAACCCGCTTCTCCAGGGGGAAATCTGGTATACAGATGGCTCCAGGGGAGAGGGAGGGTCAGGAGCAGGAATTTATGACAGCAAGAGAGGGAAAGGGATAGGGATCACATTTGGGCAACACGCTACTGTCTTTCAAGCGGAGGCTTCTGGCCGTCCTTCGCTGTGCTGAAACACTTACAGATCAAAACGCTGCTGGCAGACAGATTACGATCTGCTCGGGCAGCTAAGCGACACTAACTGCAATAGGGAAACCAGGCATAACATCAGAACTGGTTTGAGAATGCAAAAAGGCATTAAACCAATTTGCAGAAAAAAAACAAAGTGGCCTTCTTATAGGTCCCTGGTCACACAGGGATCAAGGGCAATGAAAAGGCGGACCAGTTAGCGAAACGCGTTGCAGCGAGCGGATACATAGGACCGGAATCAGTACTGAGAATAGCGTCTTGCTGTATCGGAATGGCCATTAAAAGCTGGATCAGAACAAAACACCGGGAATGCTGGAAACAAACCCAGGGTTGCCGTCAGGCGAAATCCATCCTGGGGCATACCTATAGGATGGGCAGAGCTAGGGAAATCCTGGCGACATAGTGCAGGAAATGCGGCAGGGATGACGAAACAGCCCTGCATGTATTATGCCAGTGCCCGGCATCAGCTAGGCTCAGGCAACAGACCCTCGGGGCCCATTTAATGAGAACAGAGGAAAGTGCAACGCGATCAGTGGTCGAAATACTGGGCTTCGTCAAGGGGTCTCGATTCGACTGCTGAGAGTGAATAAGTAAGAGTGTGGCACAATAGGCTTTATATCTTGAGCGCCAGGGGAGCTCTTTATGGGCTTCCCACCCGCATTAAAACTAACTAACTAAGTACTGTTCAATCAGTTTTTATTGCTTAAACAGTAGCAAATTCTTGGTATGTGCATAATAAATAACTAAATTGATACTTTTAATTGTTTCAAATGGGAAAAGACATTTATTTTTAATAATTATATGCTTGGTTGAAAGTTGAACTACTTAGCAATTTATTTTTTGGTTGAAAATGAACTTTTTCTACTTAAAATATAATTATTTAATTTGCAATTGAAAATCGATGTCTTTAATCGAAATCTATAAAAATATTCTCAAATCTCTTAAAATTTGTTCAAATCTGTAGAAATCCTTTGAAATCATTAGAAATCATTAGAAATCGTAAAATTATAGTAAAATAAGTAGAAACAGTAGAAATTATTCGAAATCCCTGGAAGATAAATTTAAGTCTACCCATTCATTAAAGTTTTGTGAAAAATCCTTTATATCTTGTGAAATTCTTGAAAATACTTGAAAATTCCTCGAAATATTTTTATTCGCAAGAAATCCCTTGAAATTCTATTTTCTACAATTTATTCATCTTGAAATCCCTTAAGATCATGAAATTGTTGAAATTCGTAGAAATCTTTTGAAATAAAATTTTAATTTATTCCCTAAAGTTCGCCAGAAATTAGTTGAAATCCATGAAAACCCCTTGAGATAAAAAAATTAAATTGGTTTCTTAGAGTTCTCTAAAAATCCATTTGAATCCCTTGAAATTTTCAAAATAATCTAAAATCTTGAAAATTCTTTGAAGTCTCTTGAAATCTTTGGAAATCGTGAAAACCCAATAAAATAAGTAGAAATTATTTCAAATCTCTTGGATATAAATTACATGAAACTTATTTCTTAGAGTTCTCTAAAATCCATTAAAATATCTAGAAATCCTTGAACTCCTTGGAGATTCTGTAAATCTTGCGAAATTTTTTGAATTACATATTAAATAATGGACTGCCAAATTAAAGCTTTAGAACTTTTCTCTGTTTAAAGTATTTAAAATTAAAATCAAACAATTTCAAATTCATTTTCTTTCTTAAATTTTGCTACCACAATATGATTAGTGAGCTTCTTCATATATTTAAAACTATGAGAAAAATGAAATTATGGAGAAAAACTTAAAATATGTCAGATTTCTGGAAAAATTTAAGATTATTCAGGAATAATTTGAATTAATTAATTTTAAGTGTTCAAGATTTCGAAAGTTATGAAAAAAGGAAGTGGAAGATCCCAAGATGAGTTTTTTTAATACTTCAGGATTTTTAAAAATGTTCGAAGAACTGATTTATTTCAAAAGATATGTAGAAGTGTTAAAAGTTTAAAAAATATTTAAACATAATCTAAAATTGGAAGCAATTTAAAAAAATTTTAGAGAAAAATGTAAAATTGTTCAAAAATTTAGAAAGGTTTTAAGAAAGTTACAAATTCTCCTTAAGATTCATGAACAAATTTCAAACAATATTTATTTTGAAATATAAAGTGCGAGAAAAACTCTTATAAGATTAAAAATTTTTGTTAATGATTTCCCAAAAGTTCCAAAAGAAATTTAAAAGACTATAATGCAACATTTTTTGTATTTTGTATGATTACAAATTTTTTTTTGAAAAATGGACAAGGTTCATGAGATATTTTAAAGTTTTTGAAAGATTTGAAAAAATTGTAAGCCAAATTTATATTATTCAAGATTTCGAACACTAAATTTAAAAGTCTTTAGAATTATGAATGCTTTCAAGAATTTCAAGAAGGTATTGTCAACGACTTCAAAAGATTTTAAAAACTTTCGAAAAATAATCTGTGAAGGTTTAGAATTTTTTTTTAGTTCCTCAGGACAAAATTTGTCATTTTTGAGTATTTTAGAACATTTCCTGAAATTTGAAAATGGAATGTAGAATATTTTGAAGCAATATTTTTCAATTCTGCAAGATTATAAATTTGTAGAAAAAAGCGTGTGTATTTAGGATATGCAAGGTTAAGAATTGTGAAAGGTTTCAAGGGAATAAAGTTTTTTCTTAAGACTTCGAAAAAAAATTCACAAGATTTTCAAGAATTTTTCAATGTTTCAAGAGAGTAAAATGAATTATTTGAGATTCCAGGGAAAATTTTGTATTCTTCTTTTTAAAAAAAATTAATTCATACCGAAAATAGGATTTCAAAACATTTTAAAAGATTTGTATAAATATCGAAAAAAAGTTCTGGGCGATTTGAGGGTAATTTTTACACAAAAATATTTCCTTATATCTTCCAGCGTTACTGAAAAGTTAAAATTAAAAAAAATGAACCTTTATGAACTTGTTTTTTAAAAATTCCGAACCTCTGCTGATTTCGTGAGTTTGATAATTCAGTAAAGAATAGAACTATATACCTGCAAGAAATTTATGCGTACAACAAAATATTTAATATTTTACGGTGTTATTGTAAAGTTAATATTTGAAAAAATTAAAACTGTATAAACTGATTGTTGGAAATTCCAAACTTTGACCGAAATAATGAGTTGAAAAGTATACTATTAAATTTTTTGTTGAGAATTCACATTTTTTTTTAACATCATCTCATTTTCTTAGAAATTTCATATTTTTTGGTTAAAAACTCAACTTTTGACTACTTGGTTGAAAGTTGAACTATATTTTGTTAAACTTTTATTTTATTGGATAAGATTGAAATTTTTTTTAAATCAATGTTCCAAATTTAAATTTAACAATTATATTTTTGATTAAAAATTGATCGTTTTTAGTTGAAAATTCAACAATTTGGTCGAATATGTATGTATTTCATTACAACTTCGTCTTTTTGGCAAAAAATTAATCTTCTTGATTGAAAACTCAATTACTTGGTTGGAAGTTGAACTTCTTTGTTAAAAAATCATTATATTATTTGAAAATCCATCTCTGGTTAAAAATTCAACTATTTTGTTGGAATTTATTTTTTAATTAATTTTGGCAGCTGAAATTTTAATTATTCTATTCTTCTATTCTATTGCAAGTTCGTATTTTTTGATAGAAAATTAACCTTCTTGGTTGTAGACGAAATAATTGGTTGGTTTAAAATTCATCGCTTCGGTAAAAATTCAATATTTTGTGGTTAAAAATGCAAATGTTTGATTAAAAATTAATTTGTTTTCTTTGAAGATTCACCTACTGATTTATTAAAAAATCGTCTCCTTGGCTCGAAACTTAAATTATTTTGTTGTAAATGCAACTGCTTCTTTGATAATTATTATTCTTCAATTTGAATATTTAATTAAAAATTAATTTTTATAGATCAAAAATGTAACTATGTGGTTACAAATTCAACTATTTTGTAAAAAATTTTATTATTTTGTTAAAAATTCTACTATTTTGTTAAAAAGTCATCTTGTTTGTTAGAAAAATTAACTTTTTGTTCAAAATTCGTTTTCTGGATTGAAAATTCGACTATTTTTTTGAAAATGCAACTGTTTTTTCAAACTCAATTCTTAAGGATCGTGAAAAGAAAGAATGTTGAACTTCTACTAAATTTGTGAGTCTCATAATTCAGTAAGCAATGCAACTATATACCATTAGAAAATATACGTGTATTAAAAAATATTTTTCCATATCTCTGGTCCGCATTGAAAAGTTCAAAATTCAAAAAAAAACTTTCCGAACTTGTTTTTGAAAAATTTTGAACTTTTACAACTGTAGTGAGTTTGATAATGCAGTATACAATAAAACTATATACCATTGAAAAATGTGTTTGCGTTAAATTCAACCATTTTTAAATTCAAATTAAAATTTTTTTGGTTGCATTATTAAATATTACATTTTTTGTTGGAAATGTATCTTTTTGAGTGAAAAATTAAACTACTTGGTTGAAAGTTGAACTACATTCTTAAACAACTGTATTGTAGATTATTCGTCCTTTTGGCTTGAAAATTCAACAAGCTGGGAAGAAATTAAATAATTTGGTTGAAAATTAATTTTCTTTTTTATTAAATTCAACTTTTTTGTTGTAAATTGTTTTTTTTTCTGAAAACGTAGATATTCCATTTTTGATTGAAAATTATTGCTTTACAAATGAAAAATTCAACTATTTCGTATTAAATTAACGTATTTTGTTACAAATACTTCTTTTTTGTTTCAAGCGTGAAATATAACATTGAAACTAAAAGAATTACATTTTCGGAAAACGACACAAGCTACAATAACATTTTATTTAACAAAATTTTTCGCTTAAAGTATATCTACAAATTTGCTCAGAACCACTTTATGTTAGGATGCGTAATACCAGTGCACATTATGAATTTTCATAATATAAATTTATTGAAATGATAAATTTTTCAGGGTAGCTGAGAATAAAAAATTATGTAAAATAAAGAACAAATATTGAAGTAATCATACAAAATAAAGTTTGTCCTTTATTTTGCAATATCTGAATAAGCAGTTCCGAACGAATTCGTAGAATTCCATGTAATTCGCAAAATTCATAGAATTCCAGGAATTCATAGAAGTCAAGGAATTCAGTCCATTCAAGGGATTCAGGAAATTTGAGGAATTCCACAAATTTAATGAATTCAGGGAATTCAAGAAATTCAGGGGTTTCAAGAAATTCAGGGAATTCAAGAAATTTTGGAAATTCATAAAATTTTGGAAATTCATAAAATTCAGAGAATTCATGGAATTCAGGGCATTCAGGGAATTCAGGTGATACCAGGAATTCAGGGAATTCATGGAATTCAGGAAATACATGGAATTCAGGAAATTCACAGAATTAATAGAATTAATGTAATTAATAGATTTCCGTGGAATTCATAGAATTCATAGACTTCAGGGAATTCGTGAAATTCACGTAATTCATATAATCCAAGGAGTATTGAGAATTCAGAGTATTCAGAGAATTCAAGGAATTCATAAATTTTAAGTTATTCAGAGAATATGAGGAATTCATACAATTCATGGAATTTAAGGAATTCTGAGAATTAAAGGAATTTGGAGAATTTAAGGAAGTCAAATAATTGAAAGAATTCAACTTATTATGAGAATTCCAGGAATTAGGAGAATTCTGTAAATTCTCAGAATTCTGAATTCTTTGTATTCAAATAATTCTTCGAATTTCTGGAATTCCCTCCATTCTTTGAATTTTCAGAATTACTTGAATTCTCTGAATTCTTTGAATTCTCAGAAGTCAAGGCAATCTCAGGATTCCTTGAATTTATTGAATTCCCTGAATTTGTTGAATACCCTGAATTAGCTGAAATCCTTGAATGCCCTGAATTTCATGAATTCCTTGAATTTCTTGAAATCCCTGAATTTCTTGAATTCCCTGAATTTCTTGAATTCCCTGTATTTTATATTTCCCTGTTGTTCATAACAACTTTGTAAATTCTTTTAGCTTGAACAATTTTTGTCTTTTCATTTTTTTTCGTCTCTTGTGTCGTTTTTCCAAAAATTTAATTGTTTTTATTTTCAATGTTATTTTTCGCGCTTAAAACAAAAAATACGTATCCCATCAAAAAACGACTAACTACAAATTTGTAGCTCTGTTTTAGGCCAACAACTTTTTCTTATTTATTTTTTTCGTAGCTTGTATCGTTTGTCCGAAAATTTAATTTTTTTATTTTTAATGCCGTTTTTTGATAAAAATTTGGATTTCCGATTTTTCAAGAAAATTTTAAAAGTTTTTATGATAATCTCATAGAGATTTCAAAAAAACACTTTTTTATTGCTTTGACTTTTTTTTATATTGTGCGTTCTTTGGCTTAAAATTTTCATTTTCGCTTGTCTTTTTGAATTTTGCAAATGCTATAATGCTCATGATCTTCTTTTTATCGAAAAAAGTCGTAATAATAAATTGTTGGACATTCCGAGAGCTACGAATAGCTGTACATAGAGTTTTCAAATCTAGAAAAAATGGTTTTATAACCAGAGGGTATCAAAACGTCGACGTTTGACAAAAACGAGGGGGGGGGGGGGAGGGGGTCAAATTTTACGCAAATCTAATACCTTCTCTGGTGAGAATGTAAAAAAGCAATCAAAATTTTTGGAAAATACAATAAATGCACCTAAATTGTCAAAATTTAATTATATATATTTTGATTTTCATGAAAATCAGTCTGAGTTAGTTAATCCCGATTTTCATGAAACTCCATTATTAAGTACAAGGGGGGTTTCCGGGGCACAAAAGACGAATTTTAGGTCAACATTAAAAAAAAATCAACACAGCGACTTGAGTTTTGAACAGTTTATTTAATTAGTTTCCACAGAAGTCAGTACGAGGGCGGTTTTCGGAAAAAAGAAGAGAAATTTGTGGTCAAAATACAAAAATGCAAAAGAAGCTACTAAACTTTCGCAAATCTGATTAAATTAGTGGGTCAGTACAAGGGGATTTTTCAAGTCGCAAAACACGAATTTAAGGTGAAGATTCATAAATTTGACTCAAATTTTGAAAAATTAGTTAGAAGGGGTAAATGTCGATGATATTCAATACGACGGGTTTTTCAAGTTTTAGAATACAAATTTCGTGTGAACATTCGTATTTTACGGCTCGATAAACTCCAATTTCTAGAATTGTGACACAAAATTTGTGTTCTGTGACTCAAAAAACCTTCTCTCACTGACTTTCATAAAAATCAGCTAATTCAACAGAATTTTCAAAATTTGATTAGCTATTTTGAATTTTTAAATTTTCACATCAAATTTGTGTCCTGTGACTTGAAAACCCCCTTCTACTGACTTTCGTATAAATCCACTAATTTTATCAAATTACAAAAAAATGAGGTCGCTTTCTTCAATTTTTGAATTTAAAACCCAAAGTCATGTTTTTGTGATTTGAAAACCCCATTTGTACTGACCTTCATGGAAATCTACCAATGAAATAGAATTTCCAAAAAAAGTCGTTTCCTTTTATTTTTTTATTTTTACCAATTTAGTCTAATTCTCCAAATTTCAAGTCAAATTTTTGGACTTTTGACCTGTAAATTGTATTTTCAGCCTCGACAACCCCCTTCGTACTCTCTTTTACGGAAATATACCAACTTAGTGAAATTTTCAAAATATGAGTCAAATTTCTGAATTGATTAATTTTGACCTCAAATTTGTATTCTGTGACTTTAAGACTTTAAGACTTTCGAAATTTTATGTCTAAAGTGAACATTTGCATTATAATATCATACAATATTATGACAAAATTATTTTCGAAACTGATACTGAATGGGACGAAATATTTATTCCAGATAAGAGTTTCCGCAAACATAAAAATTTTAACTATAGTTTTTGTGCAGATATAAGAGCTTTTCTCATTATTTTCAAAATGTAAAAAAAAATGTTACATCTGAAAAGTTGAGAATGAAAGAAAATGTCAACTTTTCTGTTGAATAAAAAATTAGTCCAAGTAGGCGTCATTCGCCTACCAAAAAAGGGTTTCGTAACATATTAAGACGTTAATTAATTTGTTAAAATATCCGGCTCCTCTAACATTTTTCATTGTAAAACTTGAAACTTCCATGCATTCTAACAGTAAATTTCCAAAATTAAAAACTTTTGAATTCTGAAAAGTTAAAATTTCTATAATTTTGAAGAGTTACAATTGACACACGCTATGCCTTTCACATCACACGTGTGATCGCTGACATAACGGACATAATTTTGCACCCTAAATTAGAATTTGATATTCAACTTTTCCTAAGATTGCTATTTCGAATTTTCGTCATTTCAATTAAATATTTGTTATTAGGCCGCTTAAGGCCTTTAGTAAAACTATGTAGGCCGGATGAGGCCTTACTATTAGTTGGCAAATTTTACTATTAAAGGATTATAAGCCTCCAAATAATAGTAGAATTTATTTTTAGGTGATCCAAAGAACTAATGTCAATTCACTAATTCACTATCTATCGCACGCCATTCGAGCACTCAAAAATAAATGTCAAAA
>CAKNYM010052387.1:0-54543 GCA_932195095.1 Andricus curvator
CAAGAGCTATACATGAATTGTAAACGTTGAAAAAGAAATGGAAATGGATTAAAAGAGTTAAGTGTACTGAATCGCCCTTTCATATCTCGAATTAAGATTAATGAATATAGTTCGTCCCTGAGGGTAGGTAAAAAACTACAGTAGGGATATGCTGGCATCGGTTAGAACGGTGTGATTGTAGTGGAAATGGTTTCTCGAGTGCACCATAAAATCAGAAGAAGAGACTTGCAGCTTCCATATCCAATTCCAGACGCATGATTTTTCATTTTTCAAATCCAAAGAGCCACTAGACTCATCGAGCGCTCTGTAAATTAGGTGCGGGTGGAGGGTAAAGTGGGAAGGGTGCAACGAACTTTCCTTCAGGCTCTGCCAGAATGACATACGCACATGTCAGAATACGATAATAAGTTTCTATGGCACCGTGGGAGCCTCCACGCTTTTTACATTTCAGTTTTGTTGAGATTTTTTTTACAAATTCGTAATCTTGCTTCATGCAGTTCAAAATATCATAGTCCAGTAAAATAATAGGAAATAATGACTTTTGCCGGAAATGCTTATATTCCGGAATCAGTAATGATTCATACATCTGCTCCACAAAAAATGGGATAGTTGATTCAGAACCAATCTACGCAGATTATTACATTTTTTAAATCGAAAAAAGTAATAATCTGGATAATTACATATTTCTAAAAATTGCTAATTTCATAAACATCCTCCGGACACTATTTAAACAAAAAAAATACATCTCTTTATAATTTGAGGTACAAATGTATGTCTCGATTAATGATATTCATAGGCAAAACGGTTGCAAATTGGAAAAAAATCTTGATCTTAGTCTCACAAAAAGCTCACAAGTCAACAAGAAAAAGAAAAGAAAAAGGCAAAAATCAACCCCACCCTAAATTCCAGAAATATTTTTTATCTGAAGTTAGATAAAAACGTTGCAAACAATTGATAACTGCATAAAAAGTTATGAATGTAGTTGTGAATTCGCCTCCCGATAAAAATTATCCGACGTTGCATAATTGTAGTTGTCAATTTTCGTAATGTTTTTATCAAACTTTAGGTATAAAATATCTCTGTGATTTTCTGTGTCAAACCACGTTCTCACTCTTTCCATATTCTTTCTCCGTCTTTTTTACACTACTAGAGAACCCACATGTTTCGAAGCCAATTTAGACTTCCTCACCACTAATTATTTATAGGAAATCTACAGGCATAAACAATTAAAACTTGTATAATAATTATATTGAATTATTACCTAAAAATTAGTCTATTAAGACCTTAATTAAGTGATTCAAATCACTCCTTTTATTACCCCCCCCCCCTCTGCCTAATCCCTAATCCCTAACCCCTCGCCCCCCACTATTGTCGCTCATCTCATTTTCCCACTCCTCACTTCCCCTATAATCACTTCGCCTTTCCTCCCCCCACTTACCTTCACATACTCTACTTCTCCTCCTATTACTACCCTTCCTACCACTTCCTCTCCTACCCTCACTCTCTATTTCCCCGCTCTTTTATTCTCTTCGCCAATACTTCCCCTTCCTTTGCATTCCCTTGCTTTCCCCTACTTCCCCTCCCTGCCCATACCCCCTCCTCCTCAATTTTCTCAGTTCCCCCACTTTCCACCACTTCCTCTACTATCACTTACTGTCCCTAATTTTAATCCGTTCCCTCACTTCCCAACCCTTCCCCTACTTTCTCTCTGTTCCCCCACCATACCCTACTTACCCTTATTTCTCCTCTCCCCACTTTTCCGATTTCCCCTCCTCTCACTTCTCCTCACGGAAATGTTGAAATCAACACATACTTTGTTTTTAATGTGAAGAATCTTTTTTGGAAAAACCCCATGAATTCTGCATTTTCTCAAAAATTCCCTCTGTAATGAAGCCAATCTCACACGTATTTTTTTTCTTCTCAAGAAAATTGGTATTCAAGGGATTATTTTCCACGATTGTGGCGTAATACTAGGGATTATCTCTTTATTTTTTTCAAAGGCCCAAAATTAAAATTTTTTGTACTTATGCTATCAGTGCAAAGATGGCAGGAAATTTTGTTTGTACTATTTCAGGAAGCAAGTAAAACTATAAAATTCGAAGTGAAGAAGAAATGTTCCTGCTCAATGCATGATTTCTTTTTTAATGAACAAGAAATGACCTTCATTGGATTCGCACAGATTAACAATGATTTTTAAAAGAATTTAAAAATTTCTTATATAGAAATTATTTAAATTAAATGAGAATAACGCTTTATCAATTTCTTTTCTGAAACACATTTTTTTACCTTTAAATTTCGTGAATTTCGACATTATTTTTTCAACTGGCTATGACCAAGTAACAATTTTTTTTGAAGAAAAGCAAAATGATATTGCTTTTAAAAAATGTCCTACCGTTATTAAACCCATAGATTGAATATTAAAAATTTCAAAATTTTTATAATCTTCCTAGAACCACTAGACATTTTTAGAAAAATTGAAAAAAAAATTTTAAGCGCCACCTTATTGAATATTGTAACCAATTATGGGCTGACGTTTTGACAAATAATAAGATGAAGTGAGAAAGTAAAACGGGAAGTAAATGATTAGAATTGAACCAATGTTCACTAAAAAAAAAAAGATTCTTTCATTCAAAGACATTTGTTTTTAATTTGAGAAAAATATTCATTGGCTCTCAATCAAAGAAATGGCTTTTTATTCCAATGACAATATGTCTTTAATTTAAAATGATTTTCTTCGTTCTTAAGGTATTTTTCGTTAAATGAAATAATTATATTAAAGAAACAGTTTTTTAATTAAGATAAATATTTTTATTTGCACATTATTAGAAATATTCAGAGAATTTATATCTGATTATTATTTTCCGCCTCAGTAATCAAGAATTTTCTGCCTTCTAAATTGCATTTAAAATTAATTTGACATTAAAAAATATTGATGATAATTTCACAATTTATTTTAACATATGAAGAATTGAGAATATGCGAAATCGTGGACAGGTGTTTTTCATTGGACGTCAGTCACTTTTTCGACAGTGCGGAAATGTCCTGGAAATTTCTTGAGGGTCGGATTTTCAAGAAAAAGTGTATACTGCACACTATACATATGAGTGGAACACGTGTTCTATATTTGAGAGACTCAAGGACAAAAACTCGCGAAAGTTCACTCCACAGTAATTAGCGTTTCTTTGAATCGAGGCGAACGCAACTAAAAGCTAAAAGCAATTTAGTTCTTGTTGGGAACTTTTATGAAATCCATTAATACGAGCGGCTCAAGTTAAAAAAAATATGGCTATTACGTACTTCCAGAAATGATTAATTTTTCTTTTTTATCGAAAAGTATTATTCGAGAATTCTCCAATTAAAGTAGGAAAAGATAAACGGTGCTAAGTTTACTTTTTGACGAAATTAATTTTTCTTCAAAAATCACACTTTCCGGCTTTTTTACACCAATTTAAGTGAAAAACTTAGGCTTTTAAATTTTTTTACACATTTAAAAAAATTCAAACTAAATGAAAGAAGTATACTAAAATACTTAATTTATTTAAAAACAATACGGTTATGATAGGATTTCAACAAGTATTTAACAATTGAAGATATTATTATCAACATTAAAAAATGATGTACTAGTACTATAAAGATTTTTTTTTATTAGCGTTATTTCTCTATGAAATAAATAAAAGTAGTTTAATATGATTTTTTAAACCATTAATGTACTTTTTTAATTTAAAATACAAGGGAAAGCTAAACGGTGCTAAGTTCATCGCCATTTCCATAAGATTATTTCATGCAAATGAAGCGCTATCTATTTTTATACAATGGTAAACACTTTTTTGTCCCTTGGAAAATTAAATTGTTTGGATTTAGCACCGTTTAGCATTCCCCGCTTGAATGATCAGTTTTGTAGAAGTAGCTAATTTATTGATTTTTAAAAGTCTACCGTTACGCAATTTTGTGTAAGACTAACCCGTTTTCCAGCTCCTTCAGGGCTAGCGTTACGGAAAATTACGTAATACTAGCCCTAGCGCTATACTTGACCGGCTAGCTTTAAAGAAAATTCCATAATACTAAAGTCGGGGTCAAAATTCGAGGCCTCTCAATTATTTTGATTGCAACTCGCTCAAAAAAATCTCTGAATTGTTTAATAAAAAGCATCTAAAAACTTAGTCCTCCGATTTTATATCGATATGATCACTTTTATCCTAAAAAATTTTTGTCAATAGTTAGATTGCAAAAGATCCCATAAGACAGGGGTTTTGGCCACCTTTTTCATGCGTAGAGTTTTACCTGTTTCCAGAAGGCGGTCGACGTTAGAAAAAATTTAAAAAAAATTCACAGATATTCTCACATTATTTAATGCAATACATTTTTCAAAATTCTGAAATGTTCAATAATTTACTTATTACTGGGATTTATTTACAAATACTTTATCTTGAAAACGAATAAAGATAATGTGCTGTTTGGTGATGCGAGTACAGAGCAATAATCAAATTTATGTTAAAATCATTATTGCACAAGAAATATCATTTTGAATATTTCTAACTTTAATCAGTATTGGCGCGTGGGCCGGCACAGCAGGACAAGTGGTAGAAAAAAAGTACCCTTTTGATGACAACAGTAACGGAGTCGACTTGCTTCTGAAGTTACTATTGTCATTGAAAGGGTACTTTTTTCTATCACTTGTCCTGATGTGCCGGCCCACGCGCTAACACTGATTAAAGTCAGAAATTCTGAAAAATGTATTGCATTACAGAATGTTAAAAGAATATCTGTGAATTTTTAAAGATTTTTCCTAACGTCGACCACTTTCTGGGAATAAGTGAAAGTCGACGCTTGAAAAAGGGGGCCAAAACCCCTGCTTTTAAAAATTTGTTGCCCTCTAATTATTGACAAAATTTTTTTAGGATAAAAATGATTATATTGTTGAATTCGAAGGACCTTAAGCTTTCAGATGCTTTTTATTAAACAATTCAGAAATTTTTTTTGAGCGACTTTCAATCAAGCGAATTGAGGGGCCTCGACTTTTGGCCCCGACTTTAGGCAGTACCTAATTATATTAATGCAGAGATTAAAATTTCTTTCCTGAAATAGATTAAAAGTTATATCTGAATTCTGAATAAAATTATTGTGGGATGTAGTTATTTTGTCAATTTTTAAATGAAATATTGAAAAAATAATGCAAGTGTTAATTTTTTCCTAATATTTAAATAACATCTGAAAGGATAGACCTTTTCCAATGTTCTTGGGTTCATTTTAATGTTATTCTATAGAATCGCAGTAAATTATCAGCATAATTGTTTAATTTTTTCCTACATTGTGCAAGAAGTTGATGAAGAAATCAAAATGTTAGCAATATTAGAGGTCGTCTCATTTGTAGGAAAATGATAATAAAAATCAAATAATTGTATATTTTAAATAATTTTTATAGAAAAACAGGAACAAATTGTACAACTATGCTGATAAGTTGCTGTGATACTACAGAAATGTAACTTTCAAGTGAGCACAAGAACATAAAAAAATGTTTAATATTTCATATGTTATTTATCATTTTTCAAAATACTATTTGCGCGATTTTGGCAAAATCTTCTTAAACTAGCTATGAGTTCGATCTCGGGTATTGCTTCCTATTAGCAAATGTAGAGAAAGCATTCATGATTTTTTCAAATAATAGCAAAATCATAGGTACAAAAACATTTTTTAATAAATTTCCTAGCAACATTTCTGTTTTTTACCTTTCTAAGAAGAACTGCAGTTTTATTCTTATTAATTTAAAAATACATATTAAAAAAAAAAATTACAAACATACAAAATTGGAAAGAATCTTTATCAAAATTATTTTTTTTGAAAATATATGATATTTTTTGGGAAATTTAAAAATATATTAATGCATTCTTTTAAAAATATTTGTATAATTTTTTTGCTATATTGCATACATGTATAATTGTTTGAAAATATAGGTGAATCAATTCATCTCTAATCAAGAATTTCTTTCTGTTCTTGCATTAACTTTGAATTATACGGATGCAGCAAATTTTACTTTAAAAGCAAATTTTTCCAATATCATAAATTACCAGAGCTTCCTCAATCTTCAAATAAAATTGATTAATATTATAGGTCAATAGAATCGTATCAAAGCCATCCGCACACAAATGCACACATAAATCCTCACATACACACGCGTAAATCTTGACAATAATTGCTTAAAAGATTGCATTACACTTTGTAATTGAGGAAGATTAATGAAATGAATTAAAAAATTTTCAACATTGTTACCGTTACAAAGCTGCTTCTATGAGGAAGCAATACCCAAAATTACTTCACCATGTGCTCATTTTATTCAGAATTGAAATAGCTTTCAACCTATTTAAACGAACAAAATTTAACCTCCAAATTAATCAAACTAACAATCTAAAATAATATGTAAACGCCGAAAAATAGGTCATACACATTACACATACTAAATATTCCAAATTGGTTCAAGAATGTAAATCGCTGAATTGAAAGAAACCTATACATAAATTACACACATCAAACGTTTCGTCGGAAAGAGTTGTCTGAACTGGAAACAGTTCCGATTTCCAGTCTCGCGTCACAGATGTGAAGTGAAATCCGCGTAGGCGGAAACACGTTTGATAGTATCGATATGTCAGGATAAAGGCCTCCTCCACCTCCCTAATCCAGATCTCTTTTACACGTTAGAGTGTTACCCGCGTAACAACAGTTATTCGAAAAAGTCCTAGGACTACAGCTGTTACGCGTACGGTGCAGCTGACACAGAAAAAGGGGTTAAGGACCCTGTGCAGTCGAAGAAGAAGAAGGGTCGAAGGATGTGCTGAGACGGCCGAGGGGTCAGAGAAGGAGGAAAGATTTCGTGGATATACGAGGGACGAGGGTATACGGGACCCGCGCCTTTTGAAGGCCCCTCTTCGCAATTTTTGGATTTCCGCGTCTTTAGTAACCCGAGAACCGAAAACACTGCACACAGGTAGGATCGGGGTGGAAATCGAATACCTCCTCTGGTCTTCTCGGGCCTTCCGAACCCCTTTGAATCCGCGTCATCGTCCACAGCATTATTATATGAAAAGATTCAGAAGAGAGCCAGAAATGAGAAAAGGAGGAGAGAGAGCCGGGAAAGAGAGAGAACGAAATTGCGCAAGATGACATCTCTTCGAGGGTTACGTTCTTTTCGAGATTTCTATAGAGTTTTGGAGACCTTGTCGTATTTTTTATTTTTTTGTATGGCCTTCCAGTTGGGATTCTGAAGACCTCTTTAGGCATTGAGCATTTCGCTAATAAAATTATTTGCAGGGTATAGGTCATGTGTGGAGGACTTTCTTGTCTGAAAGAATAAAAAAAGGTAGATAGGAAGATAGAAATAGAAATTTTTTTGGAATTTTAGTTTTAACTACAACCAATATTTACACAAAAATGTGTTTATTGTATAAAACAATCTTTAAAACCCCAATACACGTTGTGTTAAAAGGATTTACTTGAAATCTCATTTTTTAAGATAACTCAATATGGCGTAAGTTTTTATTTTTTAATTAAACTGAAGATTGCATTTTCTCCCTCAATTTTCGGTTAGTGTCACTTTCAGATTGTCAAGTTCACATATATTTCCCGGAAATAGAATACATTTTTCTAATCAAACTTTCTTGCCTTCAATTTAGCAACACTTTAGCTCGGGAGTGGACTTTTGATTTTTCTTTAAATGGTGATCACGATTTTACAGAATGTTTTTTCGCTCGTCTGGAAAATTCCGATTTTATTGATAATTCAGTTCTGTACTGCCACCCTTCACTTGACATTTAATATTTAAAAAAATAATTTTCTTGAAAACATCATTCAATCATTTTTCATGCTCTTTAGTAGCGATTTAAAAAATATTGAATCGTAAAAAAAATGTATTAACAAATAAGGGAAAAATTAAAATGTTACCATGCTAAATGATTTCTAAAGGAACAAAGTGAAGAACAATCGTCTTCTTTTTATAATTGTTATGTAGTTGGAAGTACCAAATGGAAATGTCAAAGTTCAATTCATCAAAATTCTATCATTTTATTTTGAATCGGAAGTCTCATTATTGGAATAATTTATTTTAAATCCAAACCTTCCAAATCGAAAGTTTTTTATCTAAAGGTCTAAGGCACACCACAAATATTTGTTCTACGCGCACCGAATTTCGGTGAACCCAGACACGATCTGATTTCAAATATGCAAAACAGGTCAAATTTAAATTTGAATAATTCAAAATCGAAAATTCTGAAATTGAAAGAGTAGATATTGAATAATTCTGTGTTGAAAATTTTCTTGTAAGTAAAAGCATTTTAAAAATTAAACCGTTTTAGATTTAAACATTAACTGTTTAACAATTCCAATTCAATAAAGGCCTTAGTAGGTGAACGATTTGAAATTTCAAATGTTGAAAAATTGAATACTTTCGCAACCTTCAAAACTGTACAAATTAAAAATTGAATCCTTTTTTCGTATGTCCAGCATTTTCGACGAATAGTCCTACTGGGACGAAAAGATACTTTTTCCCTCTTTCAGCTCCTCCAAACAAAAGTTTACAATATTTTCGATATTTCTCCTAAAAAGCTAGAAGACAAGCGACGGACTTTAAGAAATAATAAGTTCCACTTATTATTATTTGTTTTGTATTTTTTTTAGTTATTTAAAAAAATCTCCTTTTTGAGATATGTCAACCTAAATTCACCATAATAAATATTAATACCAGTTAATTTATCTAGAATAAAACGTAAATAAAATTGCAGTTTTCTTCGACTAGTACAATATTATTTGCCGGCAATGGAGTTTTTTCAACAGGAATCACGTGACTTAAATGTTGACGTGCTTGGATTATAACATATATAATATTATATTATATTGTTAAATATTCTGTTGGCTACGATATCGTGGGTTCGAATCCTAATTCTGAGAGCTAGAAACTGTAGAAATATTGCAGAGAGTTCGGCTTTTATACCTTTTATATATTTAAAATTTTTATATTATAAAATTTCCAGCTTTTAGGATATTAATTTGCACGAATAGGTACTAGGTCCTTTATAGATCCTAGGTCCTTTATAGATCCTTTATAGGTCCGTTATTTTTAGAAATTTGATTTTTCTATAGAATAATAAAAACTTTTAAAAAGTTGAACTTATACTGCACTATGATGTCACATGGACTATACAGGCATTATTGACTATACTACAGACATTGACTATAAAACACAGGGTTATTACGGTTATTATGAAAATGACTGATGCAATTCCGATTAATTTTAGTGATAATATAATACAAGTAAAAAAAGAAGATTTTGAGAAACATAATCTTGAACTAAACTACCATATGTTACAAAATACATAAAAGAGCGTAGGTATCAGAGAAATGTATTCTTCTAATCATCAAACATTTCTGACTCGCATTGTTCGTATAATATGCGTGAATAGCATTAAATTCTACACACTGCCGATGATTTATTCAAATGTTAGTTAGGCCCCTTTTTGAAATGCGCCTTTTAAAATAGGAAATTAGAGATACAATTTTTCGTTTCAGAAACTGAGACTATAATAATTCAAATTTTCAAAACAAAAAATTTTCTCAATCGAACTTAAATGAATAAATAATAAAAATATAATAAAATAAAATATGAAAAAATATGATAATTAACTTCATAAATAGATATTTCAATTAAAAAATAAGTGTGAAACATGTAGTTAGAGTTTTTTTTACGGCATATGTTTTTCCCCTCCTATAAAAAATTGTTCTCCCCTTTTCTGTTTCTCTTATTCACCTAATCTTTTTCGCTCCACGAATCTCCTAAGGATATTTCGATACCTGTCACCAGCTGTGTTTTCTCAAGAGATTTCGGATTTCAGATTTTAGTCTTATTTTTATCCCCTTTTTTCATCATTCACCCTCCCGCATGGAAAATGATCATGATAACTTTCCGTCGGTCTGTACCTTTCGATTTCTTTGGATTCTGATTCGAATTCAGTGCTTTTCTTTATTTGTTAACTACTATTTCTACACAGCTGCGGGAAAAAATATATTAGAACCATCGAGTTGGATTTAACTCAGTTATTTAAATATAACCACAAGCTTTTATTAATACTCATTTATTTATTATCTTAGAATATAACGGTAACGTAAATTTCAAAAAGGATTAGATGAATAAATTTTTTTACTATTTTTACTATTTAAGACTGCTTTCTGTACATATTTTAGTTTACCATCATCAATAAAAAATTAAATCAAACAAATTTTGGTTGACTCAACAAAATATTTGATGTAGAGCATTATTTCTCGAGTGAGCTTATATGCGCTAAAAAATCAAAGTTCTTCGATTTGACTGAAATATTGGCAATGTATACTCCTCTTGGATAGTAGTTTATGGGAAAAATATTTACCGAGAGGGTGGGGGGATTTTTTTTACTTTTTTGTGGATACACTACCTGTTTTGGCTACCTTTGACTCTTTAAAGAAACAAAATGTTTTCTATTACAGTTTTGATAGAAGGTTTCACGCTCTTTCAATCGATCGTTTCGAAATGATAAAGGAAGTGTCTACTGTCTCCACACGTACCGCAAAAATATGTATAAGAAGCAGTATTAAATAGTAAAAAACCATGATTTCATATAACTTATTTAAATTAAATGATAATTTTCGCTGTATAAGAATTTTTTTATTGCTGCGCAGCTTCGCAAGGTTAACTGTATGTAAATGAATTAACTTTTAGAACCCTTTAAATATGAGTCCAATCAGAAAAATATCAGTTATTCAAATGAAAACATGATTTTTCTACAAAATATTTTTTCGTTCCGTCCTGTTGCCCAAGTTTCATACAAAAATATTTTCATACTGATTCTGCTTTTTTTTTGCTCTTATTTTCCGATATATATTTTACATTATATTGAAGCCGGTTTAACATTGGATCGAGTTTGACGCCAGATCCCGATACTGTCCGAATCGCGATCCTGATCCTATGTCTGGATGACGGTGTCGGTTTTGAAGCATTGTGCGTCTTTGTAGAAAAATAAGAAGCGTCTCACAAGTCCCCTCTTAATCCCTTGTATCATCCTCGCACATTCTGAGGTCGTCCCTTTCGACCCCCTTCATTAGAATCCACCCGGTTAGCTATTCTGCGAGAGATGCGTGCTTTCGAGAAGAGGGAAATAAGAGAGATGGTTTCAATACAATGATGGTAATAACTGATTTTACTGTTTCCGTTCCTTGGTCGTTAATTATTTCTCGTAGTATTTGCCATTCGTCCTGGGAACAACCTGCAAGAAAGTATCTTTCTTACTATGTTATTGAAGCATAGATAATGACAATAATGCTTCGAGAATAATATATGTTTGAAACAGGAACAAATATTCTTATTGCTTATAAAATAATGGTCAAGTTTTTTTTTATTGAGAGACCTTCAAATCTACACAGAAAAATCATCCAGAGAAACAGAACCAGAAATCTTCTCAAAATACATACTATGTGTTCAAAACACCTTGTGGGCGATTTTCCTGTGTAGATATGATTTATTATTATTGATATTATTTTTTATTATTTGAAAGTTACTCTCTTGATTCTTTTATATTTTTTACAACTATGATTTTCATTTTAAAAACAATTCTTAAAAAAATGTTATTTAACTAATGCATGATTGCAATTTGATTAGGATTGAAGCACAATAATAAAAGACAACCAAACGAGCTTTTGACAATCTTCAATGTATGTACCATTGTACCCAGGTTTTTTGTTAAATATCCTTATTTCAAGATAAAATGGAAAATTATATTTCTGTGATAAAATTGGTGTATTTCTTACACATGATTAATTATTTTCACATGTTATATTATAAATAAGGCTGCGTCTAGTCGGCCCCGAAAATTGGGGGTATTGGATAAGAGGAAGGACTAGCTTTCCCAAAATTTCGAGGTGACTAGCGAAACTTATGAAAAGTTAAGAAAAGAATCTTCAAATTTATAAACTCAAAGAAAGTCAGATTGTGTAATAGAATTGCACAAAAAGCCTTAATTTGACTACTCATTCGGAATTTCGGAACAACGAGAGATTTCGTAATTCGTATTCAAATGAAGAAACTAAAACAATACATTAAAAATATTAATTAAATCAATAAAAAATACGATACGTTGATATCCAAGCACTCTTATACAAAAAGAAAATAATACGAATTCAGTTATATTTATGTCTGAAGAATTTAATAAATATGAAGCAGTTTAGCTCAGATAGTGCCTTTCCGTACTCTACTGGTAGTCACACTACGCGGGTTCGAACCGCAATCCGAAGAAGAAATAAATTTAATTTGTGCAATTATAGAAACTTCTTCTTCTATTTCATGGTTATAAATTCGTCATTACTGACATTAGCAAAACGTTTAGAATAATTATGATACTGCTGGTTTCTCCTATTTTATGGTCTAGTTGAATATTTTTTGTTTTATAAAAGGCATACCAATTCCTAAATTTAATTAAAAATACAAAATATAATTATTTGTCCAAAATTTACTAAAAAATTTTGGCACTTTTTAATATTAATTCTTGACCATATTTTTACCTTATCCCCTTAAATTTTTACTGTTGCTCATTTTACCATTTTCTTTATTGAAGAAAAAGAATTTTAAGAAGTAATATTGAGAAAAAAATATTAAAATGAATGTCTAATAAAACTATTGTATACTTTTGTCTTAATTTCTTTATATTATAAGCAGTTCATTCAGGGGTGATAATTTTAAAAGAGAGAATGAGTTTCCACAAAGTTTTTCCTAATTGTATTGTTTATATTCAGTGGCTTTATAATTTGAAAAATGTAAATATTGTGACGAAATTTTAGAAAATCATTCAAAATATATAAGGATATGTTTGTCTGGTCCATTTGAGTTTTCGATTTTTTTTTTAAATGTTGAAATTTTGTTAATTTTCAATTTGGAATGTAACTGAGGATAGGACTTTGGAGCCCTGACTAAAATAGAATGAATCAATATTATTTGAACAAAATAAAAACATAAATGGGCCAGCCAGACGTGCCCTTATGTATTTTGAACCATGTCCCAAAATCTCAGCAGAATATATTCGTTTTTCTAATTATAAAGCCGCCGAAAATAATAACATGTGATCATTAGTTTTCAAATAAAACAGTACCTGCTAAATTATTTTATAATAATGACATACTAATATCCACATCAATCGAAATCAATATTTAAAAGAGTAGAAACTGATTTGTAGAAAAATTGCTAAAATTGGTAAAGTAAAAGAACTAATTACCCCGTAGGAACCATTTGTCGAGTAAAAAGTTGATTGCACAATTAGTCTCATTTGAGCATATAAAACATCAAAATTGAGATGTGATGCGAAAATAGTGAAAACTGGAAGAATCGATAATAGGTACGTCCTCGATGAGATTAGTGCATTTACCCTATCAGGTAATTTGTGTTTAAAAGTTTATATCAGCGATTTATGAAATATGTGGGTACCTTTATAGAATCTAACTTACTAGAGGCAACGTAGTTCAAAAGGTATTGTGTTCGGAAAATGTAAACACGCTGTCACGGGTTCGAATCCCAATGGAGTGAAATAAAAAATTGAATTTCTACGATAAAAGACAGTTCCGTTTCTCTCCCATGGATAATAAATTTTATAAGCCACTTCTAAACTATGAAAAATTAACACTATTCCCTAAAAGGGTTGTATAAAAAACAGGTACCGGTAAAAAAAAATTTCGGTACCGAATATTTATTTTACCGGTTTTTTAAAAAGAATATTTTATGAGTGGAGTCTAGAATGATGGCACTGACAGTTCAAGTAAATAACCAATTATTCGTTTAAACTACAAGAATTGTTTAGAACAAATATAAAATATAAAAAAAACACTTACAGCAAAAAATAATTTTGTACGAAAATATTAAGAAATTAAGTTTCGTGTCATGTGTCTAATGTCTGTTTGGCCTTGTATGTTCACAGGCCTGCCTTCCCGCCCCCACGAGACGTTGGAAAGGGATAGGGGCTTGAACAATATTATTTCTGTCATCAAAAACAAAACAAAACAACCAAAATAATTTAAAATTAGAGATTGCGTATAAAAAAAATTACATAAACCATTTTATCACTTTTCTTAACTTTACTACATGAAAAGAGAAGTGTTATTTTGTTAGTATTATTTCCTTCAAGAAAAAAATTCTCGTCGATCAAATAAATATTTGATTTTGATCAAAAATAAAATTTGTGTAATATCTGTATGTTTAAAAGTAATATTTAATTGTTAAAATAATCAAAATTCTGGTAAGGCGATATTTTACCAGAATTATGTCTGGGTAAAACTTAATATATTGCATTAATTTAGATTACAGAATACAATGGGATAATTTACGTTTTGCCACTTGATGAAAAATTTGCAACTATTTCAAGGAAATTAAACGGAATGACCTACATCTCATTTGTTTCAATTATTTTCTTTTGACAACAGTCAATAATCAAAAGTGAACCGTCACTCTAATAAAATCAATAAAGTACAATAAAACCTTTTTTTTCAAAGACTTTCGTTTCTAAAGAACCTCTTGAAATAAAATCCTCGACAAGGCACAAGAGCCACAATGTATCTAAAAAGTTGACCGTTTCTGCCCATCGATCTTACCCCTTCGTGTGCTCTCGCGATTTGCATTTTGACAATTCGTGATTTCTAGTTACGACTCGTAACGTTTCCTCACGCGGTCGAGCAACAAAAGGGTTGAGAGCACATTATACCGTATTCCGGGGCATAAAAAAAAGGGAGAGAAGCGCGGTACGCGAGGATCCACCCCAGGTGAAAATCAAAATTTCAGGCAGCCGGTGCGTACAAAATTCTAATTTGATGTAGGAAACCAAGCGGGGGTTTTTCACCCCTTGGGAAAGGATTTTACGTTTTATGTTTTACGTTTTCGTATCCGAGTCTTATTGGCCGCGCAAGGGTAAAAAGATCCTTCGAGAAGAAAAAAAATAGAGAGAGAGAAGGAGGGTGGCAGCGGTGGGATGAGGCGATGAAGGGGATGAAGAAAGAGGCAAAGGAATAGAGGAGAATCATGGAAAATGATAAACAGGGTGAATCTTATTCAAATACAGACGAGATCCTGGATTTGAACATCCGATCCCCGCTGGTTTCACTACCTAACCTTCGCTTATACCTGAGTCCTGGGAAAAAAAGCAATCGAGCCTTTCGATTTTTATGGGGTAAATACAAAGTGAAGTTACCGGATATTTAAATAAAGGAATCTTTAACGGGGCTCAGTGTGCTTAATGGAAAGCGCGATCGTTTTATTTCGTGACGATTGAACGTGTTCAGAACGACGGTCGGTTTTAGAACAATGTGATCGATTGCTCTTATAGAGGACGACTCTCTCTAACGGTCTTGCATAGCGATTACAATGCTTGTACGTATTTTAGTTCTAAGACATGAATAGCTTCATGTCAGAAGTGAATACATTTCAATTGAGATCCTCTTGACAAATTCTCTGCTAAATACTGCATAGAAAATTAATGAATTTGATTCAATGATACGACGATTCGAATGGTGAAGTTAAGGAAGGCATTTTTTTCTATACAGATTTTTCGTCCGAAATTCTAGCATGTGTCAAAGAGAATCATATTCTTTTTCAAATATTTCAATTTTTATATTTGCAGTAACTGTTAGAAAAGCACAGTGTCCATTAAAATTCAAGCACGATAAATTCAAAGTATAGGCTCGTTTTAGCGTCAACTCTAATAATATATAATTTCAGTTTTAAAAATAGTCTGATTTACCTTAGATTTCCTTTTGATCATTTTTTTTACTTTTTAGATGCATTATTTATCCTAAAATCATAAAATTCTAAAATTAAATACGTGTGTGAAGTGACTTATAGGTTAGGTCGAAATTTTTATTCTATCTGCATTATTCTGTGGAATTTGTAATTTCAAATGCCTGAATTACAATATGATAAACGTTACACACTTTATTTATGAAAATAAATTAAAAATATTAATTTAAAATACAAATAATAGCATAAAATAGATTTTCACAAATGAATTTTCAATTACAAGAGCATTAAAATCACTTTTGATTATCAGTAAATGAAATTTAAGTTACATTTGCAACTTAAAAACGCTTAAATTTTAAAGAATTTTCTAACAGTGTAAGAATTTAATAAGATCCATTTGAAAGATTGCCAAAATTAAATAACGAAAATTGTATGGAAATAGTCGAAAACATTTTTTTATTTTTATTGATAAAAGGTTTTTCAATGTATTTAGTTTATTATTGCAGATCGAATGTTTCTTGGAATTTCATATAGCAAATATTAATTTTTTCTTGTAATTTTAATATCGTATTATAGTAATACTAAGAGTAGAAAAATAATTTTGGAATGGTTTTACACATCGCTGAACAAAAATTAGTTAAAAATGTTTTCAGGTGTCCGCTTGAACAAATGGAATCGTTTAAGTTCTCATGTTAGATCAGCGAAGTTAAGTAGCGCATTATTCGGTTATACTCGGATGAGGGTCATCATTATTATTATTTACATTTTTCAAAATTATGGTGGTTACCCAATGCATTGTATAAATTCTATGGTCCATTTAATGATCTTGAAGAGAGTATTTTTTCAATAGATGTTCATTGTTTAAACAATTTATTTTTGATTAAATACAATTTTTGACTGAAGGAAGTTACAAAATTATAGTTCTTTATCTTATTTTCTTAAGTTACTTTTCATTGTTTGAACAATTTTTATTTATTAAAACAGTTTATTATCTAATAATATCGCGAATTAATGGTATTTTCCATACCAGCCAGATACCATGGTTATTTTAAATCAAATTTAAAAATAAATAGTAACTCTTAAAGATAATGATAATGTTTTAAAATAGGTTTTCACATTTATTATTTAGGACATAGCATTCAGAAAATTCGAATAATTTGCGATATTACAAGATAATTAATTGCGTAAACAAAATAAGTAACTTGAGGTATTTTTTAGGGCAATGTAAAGGTTTCTATGAGATGATGAAAGTATGGCTTATACCTACTTTACTCTAACTTTTTCGCGTTTTGGACGGCATTCATAAAATTGTTCTAAAAAATCAGCCCCTGAATATGAAAATGAGAAATTCGCATTATATTCCAGTTTTTTAAAATTTGTATTTTTCCACTTTTGACGCATAAATGACATTACCAAAAAACATGACCTACTTCGATTTTGATGAAACTTTTACTTAGAGTACCTGTAGGAATAATTTAAATATAGGTTAAATGTAATCTTATATTTCTCGACTTTTCATTCTCTCGCCCTGTAAGTCTAAATAATATACTATACAATTCACTTAGCTACCTAAAAAAATATAAAAGATTTAATCATCGATCAAAAAATGTGATGAAATCATAAAAAACATTATAATCTACGAGAAGTGACTTTTTCAGGTAAAAACACGAAAAAACGTGCATTCTTCTCCTAATCCCGAAGAAACCCAACCCCACTTATTTTCTACAAAATCGTCGATTAAAACTCTAAAAAAGACGCTTAATGGAAAGCAGAGGTAAAAACGATCTCGTACAAGACGTGCAACTCAACCCTGATGCATTCGAATGACAAATGGATTCCGAAAGGACCAATCTGGTACTTGAATTTGAAATGCTTCATTTCTTTCTCTCTTTTTCAATTTTTCATCTCACTTTCACTTATAGTATTTGGCTGTCGAAAAATTTGATGGATGAAAATCGCCAATCATGTGTAGAAAATTCGAGCCGCGAATTCCCTTTCACGCGAATTTTCATGGGACGTAGTTTCCGTTAACGTGCGTGATGCAAAAATTTTTCGGCAACAAGGGCGGTTATGCAACCGACTGAAAATATACCCTTTTTTTAAAGCCACACTATTTATTTCAAATGTGTCAAATCGATTGAGTGATGATCTCGTGATGCTAATTCAATATGTGGGAAAAAGGAATATATTCTCGGTTTATATAAAAAACAAAAGTTGAAATAAACATTTTTGTGAACAAGAAGTTAATAAAACTGAATTTTTTTCGTTTGAAATTGAATAATCAAGCAATTATAGAAGTGCCCCCTCCCAAATACTTTTTCAGAACTAGATAATTTTTTTTTCAATCAAGCAATATGTACTTAGAAATAAAATTGATTTTTTATCATCGTCGAAAGATAACAATAATTATCTACGTATATTAGGATTGTCCAGAACAAATACTCCTCTTATTTCATGTTGCACTGTATCCTAAATTATTCCTTTTTGCACCAAAATAAAAAAAAAGTTACTATTTTGGGGTTGCTCAATCGATACTTACATGTTTTTTTAAAAACCAAATTTCTCGTTGTAGCTAAAAATTCTTGTATAATTAGAAAATAATAGATGTAGGTTTCTATATATAGTATTTTTATATAAATATCTCACAATAATGTGCAACATTATCCCAAATGATGAGAGAATAGAACAAGTTAATAAGTTCGTATATACCTGGGTAGCTTATACACTAGCTAGCGTCACTAGTGTGACACTAGTGACGGAAAGATAAGTGGGGATTTAAATAGGCGCATAAACGAGGGTAGGAAGGTTATCGGTAGAGCACTGTCCATTATCAGAAGTAACAATATATATAAAAAAAAGCTAAAATGGCAATAGGGTCAAAATATCTCAAGTGTGCCACTTTTAAATCGATAGTTCTATTTTCAATCAATTTATACAGTTTTCGATTCTCTTTTATATTGAAATAACTCCCCTAAAATATTTTTGCAAAAAATTTATTTTTCTCAAAGTTATTAACAATCAAAGTTCTTGATCATTTTTTTTCAAAAATTTATTACTCGCGAACGGTTCATCGAAATTCAATAATTGAGTTATGAAAATTTTTATAACGAAGTATACCTTACGCTAAACAATTTTTCGGTAATAAAAAAATTCTTTTTATTGTTTAAATAATCGTTTGTTTTAAACAATTGAAAATTAATTAAACTTCTCCGCCTGTGAAAAAATTCTTCCACGTTTCAATAGATTCTAAAATCTCTTCCGAAAATTTTGGTGAAAAAAAAAGTTATTATTTTGCAGTAGTTCAAAAGTTATTGATTTTTTTGTGACCGCGCTCCGACCTACAGCGCTGGTCGAGCACGCACAATTATGTAAACAAATGTATAGTTTAGGCGTTTATTGGAAGAAAGTGATCGTTTTTCTTTCTTATAGTAACTTTAAATTATATGACTGGTAATATTTAGTGATTAGGATTGCTCATTCGATATTATTTGTTTATTTTATAAACAAATTTTATAAACAAAAGCATAGTTTGGTCATTTATAGACCGAAAGTAATAGTTTTTCTTTCTAATCGTCTTCAACTTACATAATTGGTGATGTGTAGTGACGAAGAATTGTCAATTGATATTATTTGTTTATGATATAAACAAATCTTATAAACAAATGCATAGTTTGACCATTTATAGATAGAAAGTGATCGTTTTTCTTTCTAATCGTCTTCAAATTACATAAGTGGTGATATTTAGTGACAAAGAATTGTCAGACGATATTATTTGTTCATGTTATAAACAAATGTTATAAACAAATGCATTGTTTGACCATTTATAGATAGAAAGTGATCGTTTTTCTTTCTAATCGCCTTCAAATTACATAAGTGGTGATATTTAGTGACGAAGAATTGTCATTTGATATTATTTGTTTATGTTATAAACAAATTTTATAAACAAATGCATTGTTTGACCATTTATAGATAGAAAGTGATCGTTTTTCTTTCTAATTGTCTTCAAATTAAATATGTGGTAATATTTCGTGAAGAAGAATTGTCATTTGATATTATTTGTTTATTTTATGAACAAATGCATAGTTCAACCATTTGTAGACACAAGGTAATCTTTTTTCATTATTTCCTTCAAATTATATCACTGGAAATGTTTTGTGATGTTCTAGAAGAATTAGCTTCCAAGTTGTACTTGTCAATCATTTCAATAATTTCAGGATCCATTTCAAATTCATTCTTGCTCCACTTTTGCCTTAAAGAGTTCACTAAACATCACCACTTATGTAATTTGAAGACGATTAGAAAGAAAAACGATCACTTTCTATCTATAAATGGTCAAACTATGCATTTGTTTATAAGATTCGTTTATAACATAAACAAATAATATCGATTGACAATTCTTCGTCACTAAACATCACCACCTATGTAAGTTGAAGACGATTAGAAAGAAAAACTATTACTTTCTGTCTATAAATGACCAAACTATGCTTTTGTTTATAAAATTTGTTTATAAAATAAACAAATAATATCGAATGACCAATCCTGATCACTAAGTATTACCAGTCATATAATTTAAAGTTACTAAGAAAGAAAAACGATTACTTTCTTCCAATAAACGCCTGAACTATGCATTTGTTTACATAATTGTGCGTGCTCGACCAGCGCTGGAGGTCGGACCACGGTCACAAAAAAATCAATAACTTTTGAACTACTGCAAAATAATAACTTTTTTTTCACCAAAATTTTCGGAAGAGACTTTAGAGTCTATTGAAACGTGGAAGAATTCTTTCACAGGCGGAGAAGTTTAATTAATTTTCAATTGTTTAAAACAAACGATTATTAAAACAATAAAAATTTTTTTTTACTACCGAACAATCTTTTAGCGTAAAGTATACTTCGTAATAAAAATTTTCATAACTCAATTATTGAATTTCGATGAACCGTTCGCGAGTAATAAATTTTTGACAAAAAATGATCAAGAACTTTGATTGTTAATATATATATATATACCATTAAACCATTTCCCTTTCAGGGTAGGCGTGACACTACCCGATTGGGTTAGTGTTTCTAGGTTTATCTTGTAGTTATAAATAACTACAAGTGTGGGCTCACCACACCCACGATGTGCCAACAGCACTCATGTCAATATTCTTGAATGGTCACCCATCCAAGTACTAACCGCGTCCAACGCTGCTTAACTTCAGTGATCTGACGAGAACTGGGTTTTTCAGCGTGGTATGGCCGTTGGCAATTAATAATATTAATAACTTTTAATAATATTAATAAGTTAATAATTAATAACTTTGAAAAACATAAATTTCTTCCAAAAATATTTTAGGGGAGTTATTTTAATATAGAAACGAATCGAAAACTGTATAAATTGATTGAAAATAGAACTATCGATTTGAAAGTGGCACACTTGAGATATTTTGACCCAATACATAATTCTATATTTGTACCGACTGCGCTATACTGTAGCGAGACATGGACCTGTCAAGAAAAGGATAAGAGTAAAATTATCGCGATTGGCATGAATTTCCTGCGCAAAATACGCGGGAAAACACTGATGGACGAAGTGAGAAACGAAATAATCCTCAAAGAATGGGGTGCAGAAGTGACACTAGTTGACATATGGGAAAGAAATCAGTTAAGATGGTTCGGACATGTCGAAAGAATGAAAAATGAACGACTGATGAAACAAGTATATTATAAAGGTAAAGTAAATGGCAGTGTGCCCAGAGGCAGACCGCGGAAAGAATGGTTTGAATGTGTGAATGAGAACTTAATACGAAGACACATATAAGACACCATAGAAACACGAGAGCTTGCATGAAAAAATGCATGGACGTGAAGGAAGCTAGAGTAGTATGCCAAGACAGAAAAGTGTGGCGACAAATAGTGTATAAACAGAGTGACAATAGAGTGAATGACGCCTGAAACAAAGACCTTGGATACTAATGGGCCCAAGTGGGGAACCACACATAACAATTTTGTGAGGCTTGTCAATTGGGGTGATCGCTACAGAGATTGATCAGCAACCTGGGTCGGAGCAGTGTTGCGGATCGAACGTGTTATTTAAATAGATAACACGAGAATTCTAGATCAATCTAAAAAATGTATACCTCCTTCCTCACATTACTCCTCACGTCACCGAGCGAGTCACCTCTATACCGAAAGGGAAACGGCCTAATGGTATAATAATAATAATAATATTACCTACTCAAAATAAAATAGGTAGTATCTTGAATATAATACTATAGAAACCAACTCAAAGTGATCTTCTGTTTTTCATTTATTTCTTTGAAAAAAATTATCAAATTTAAACAAAAAAAAAATTATTTTTGTAACTTGTACGTATGCGCAAAATAAGTTGCCTAGCTGAAAATCTAAATTTCTTCATGCATGAACAATATGTGAAAAAAGTTTCAAAGATGATTATTTGATTCAAACGTGCCATTGTTTATCCCAACCCAATTTTATCTTTGATATAGAGTCAAACAAATGTTTCTTTGATTCAAACATTTTTCTGAGCGAAGTTTCAATCAGTTTTGCTTATCGATTTCATTAAATTGTTAATTGCTGAAAATTAAGCTTGATAATAATATACAATAGGAATCTTTAAACTATACAAAATATGTATTGCGTGTGTATTTCGAAATTCAAGATTCTTTTCTGTCACCCGATATAAATATTTTAAATGTATTTATTATGGAGAATATATTCTCTTCATGCTAAAGAAGAAATCCTATGTATATATTATTCCAGAAACAAAAAATTTTAGGGTCCATTTCAGATCATGATTTGTAACATAATTACCAATTTTTGCATTCTAAGAACGATAATTTCTTGAAAAATATTTGTTTGTTTCATAATATTTAGAGCGTATTCCTCAATAAGTAACTAATGTAAAAAAAAAATTTGAGCCTTTAAAATGGTATTTTCAGAAAATGAAGAAAGTTCATTTTCAGACCTATAAAATAACCTATAGCTGAAGCTTCAATCATTTTTTAATTTAGGGGCTAGCGTTTGCAAAATTCAAAAACTTTCTTTTTTATTACACAATTTTTCGCAGCAAAAAAATAATTTCTTTAAATCAAAAGACACTTTAGCGTGATTTGTTTATTTTTTGTACACAGCTGTTCTGTACCAAAGGTGAAGCCAATCGGATAAGATAAAGGTGCTTATTGCGCTCAGCGACATTATAGGCTAATAATGACAAAAGTCAGGCACATTAAAATGCTATATTCGCATGAATAAATATTGTTTTGCGATCACAGTGATGCGATATAAGAACATCCATTCTAAAGAGTTACTAACTGCGTTAATTTTAATGCATTTCAATAAATAACGTAAATAATTAGGAAATTTAAAAATACATAATACCAATTTCATGCGTTCTTTCTACCAGCAAAATTATTTCACAAAAAAAAAAAAATATATATATATATATATATATATATATATATATTTTTTTTCTTTCGTTTGTTATTAAAACCGCGTTATTTTTTAGGCGCATTATTTTCCTTTCGGGGCCAGTTTTCAGAATTTTTAAACACAGCGCAGAAGAGCTGTGAACATAGGGTAGGGTGGGGCGAGCTGAGCATAGGGGGTGAGATGAGCCACACAATTTTCTCGCAGGCTATCATTTATTTTGTAACTGTTTTTTGTACTAATATCAGGAAGAACGTTATCAAACTTCTTTTTAAAAAAAAATGTCACTTAATCTAGCAGTGTAGCAGTCAGTATGTTAAGATGTAATGTTTCATTGTATCAGATTGTGCAGTGTGTTAATTATGGTGCAAACGTATAAAAAACCAATCTTGTGGAAAAAAATGCTCAGAAAAAAGTTTGACAGCTGGACTGTTATAGGTCTGTATTAGAGAATAATATGAGTTGCTTGCAACCGGAAGAGAGCACTGCTTTTCCGGTATATTTCTTAAGTAACTTTGTTTGAAAACTCGTAAAATGCTATAAAATGAGAAAAACATTGTTATGGTTTCAAAATACAGCAAACATACCAAAAACGGGTAAGTCGAAAAATTGTTATATTTATTTCTGTAATATGATTATTAAAATATATGTAGATCTAAATCATTTTTTAAATCTAAATCATTTTTATTTACTTTTATCTTGGCAAAATTATTATTAAAAATGATTGTAGAATATATTTAACGATTTACTTTTAAGCAATGAATTAGCAGATAAAAGATCGCATTTGCTATAAAGATTAAAAATTGACTTGCAATAATTTTTGCGATGATTATGGATTCTCTTCCGGTATTTCGTGCGCCGGTAATTCCTAATGAAGAGGTGAGATCACGGCAGAAAAGTCGAAATCAAATATTGACTCTACATTATGCTTGCTATAGGAGCATCACGCGATGCCGGGTAGAGTCTTTATTAAGTGATTACTCTCATTAGCCTGCACGCGAGGCTCTTTGTAGTGGCCCTTAAGAGCCGATGAGACACAAAATGGCGACGAGGATCGCTCCTCCATGATGCATCCAAGTCGGAGTAAAGAGATCCTCCCGGCTATAATTAAAGGACGAAAATATATTTCATTTAAAAAAAAAACCTTTTCCGCTTTATAGTTGACTTAAATGTTTTAAGGGCAATTACTCAGCTGCTCTGTTCGAGAAAGAAGACGCGATCTAATTGCAAAAAACTATCCTCTGCTATTTTATTGTCGACTGCCCAAGATCAAATTTGATTAAGTTTCTAATTTGATTGACTACGTTCAAAAATCGTTCCTTATATTAAATTTCTTCTTTAATCGGCCGTGCATAAATTTCACCTCCCCTCACCCTATTATACGTAATTTTTCTCGACTAAATATTTTTGGGGATTTTTTCAGGGGTCATCCAAAAACAACGTATGACGATTTGGGAAGAGAGGCTTATGGTAAAATCTTAATCTGTTTCTTATGAATTAAAATTTTTACCAAAAAAGATAAATTTTCAAATCAAGAAGACGAACTTTCCACAAAAGTTCAATTTTCAATTAGGAAAAATTTGGTAGTCCATTACGACAAATATTTAATTGTAAATATTACATTTGCAATCAAAAAGATTAATTTTCTAATAAAATAAACGAATTATCAACAAATTACATAAAGGACCCTGCACAATAGAAAGTGGCTTTCAGTGGATTTTTCTGTCTCTCATTTATTTTTTAATTTATGAAACTAGAAGAAGTTTCCCAAAAGACTTGGATCAATTATGACTATTTTTGGTGTGCAGGTTCCTTTTCAACTGAATGGCTGAATTTTTGAACTAAGAAAGATCTATTTTCAACCCAAAATACAATAGTTAACTTTTTATTCAAAAAATTAATTTTCAATAAAAAACGATTTTTGTACCAAACAGTTGAATTTTCTACCAAATGTTAGAATTTCTAAGACAAAAAGGTCAATTTTCTACAAAACATTTGAATTTCAAACAAAAAAGGTAATTTCCAGCCCAACAATTGAATTTTCAACGAAATAGTTAAATTTTCTGTAAAAAAAATTAGTTTCAACTCAAACAAAAAGACGAATTTTCAACAAAGTATTTCAATTTTCAACCAAAGAGATGAATTTTCAACTGAAATTATGAATCCTTAACCAAAATAATGAATTTTTAAGAAAGCAGATCAACGAATTTTCAACAAAATACTTGAATCCTCAACTAAAACAGAAAAATTTTCAATCAAAGAGATGAATTTTCAACTGAAATTATGAATCTTTAACCATAATAATGAATTTTCAAGTCCATTTTTAATACTTTAAAAATATTCGTTTAAAAAACTGAAAATTTTGCTTTGAAAATAAAGTTTCGGACTACGCAACATTTTAGGCCATGAAGAAATGATAAAAATGTAAGTTTGTAAAACTAAATACTTATGCTACCAACGCATTTTATTTTCTAAGCTTACAAAATCTTAGTAAGGTTTTGGGGAAGAGGGTCGGAAGTAAATCTCACGTTATCTCACATGGAGGGAGGGGTGGAAAATTTCAGAAAAACATCTTACTTAATTTGTGGATAACCCCTTATTTGCTTATTCACTTATTATTATTTCGTGAATTTATGATTATATAAGTTAAGATTAATGCTAATATCACTACGTACCACTAATATTATTGGTCAAATTATACTGTTACAATTATTAATAAATTAACAACATTTTTTACACCTCATGTACTGAAACTAGATTGAAAGCACTAGATTGCACTATAAAACACCTGATTGCAATAAAATCTTTTTGACTTATTTTTTTAGTGACCACGTAACCTTCTCCCTGTTAGGCAGTATAGAAAAATGGTTGACCTACCCAGCCTCCCACGCCCAAAAGACTTTACGTAATTTATGCACGGCCCCTAATTTTTATTTTTAATCATATTACTTGACCAATATTTTTATGAAAAGAAATAAAATATGGAGATGATAATTCAATGTGTAAAGAATAAACTATTTAACTATGGTTGACATTATACTGGATATCTTGTATATGAGTACATTTAGATAAGTAATGACATTTTTTGATTGGAAAGTACTTACAAATCTTATTTTGGAGAGTAATATTTTTTTTTAATAATTCTCTTCATTGTAAGGCATGTTTTGCAGATTGTTAATCGCTTCTGGCATTTTCACTCGACGAGAATACTGGCTACATGTACTGTATAATCGGCAACGGTCACAACGAAAGTCCACCTCCTGCAGTAAATCACTCGTCTTCAATTAACTAATATATATCGCTTCGTACGACCAACATAGAAGGACCGAGGCTACTCACAAATGCCCATTAAAAATGCAGAATTACCAGCGATAATAAAAAATTGCAATTTCATCTTTCCATTTCTTGTGGCTATATAAGTATAATAATGTTTATGAAGAATCTTCACCACTTAGGAGAAGAATTATTCATTGCATTATTGATAGAATAATTTTCCCATTATAGGCGTAAACATACATTTTAATCTGTATGTAAAAAAATGTTTCGCTTGAATTTGAACTTATTTATTCATATTATTATTTATATATAATTCATTTATATAAATTTATATTTATGTATTTGACTCATAACCAAATATATATAATTCACTAGATTCAAAAAAAAATTTGGTTAAATAGAAAAAAATAAAAGCGTCGACTAAACACAAATTCTATTCACATAACCAAACTTTTGTTTAAAATCAAACAAATACAGTCTCCCGAAATAATTTTTCAATTGAGAAAATTTTCATTCTGAATGTATCTCTTACGATTTACGAGATTTTTGCACTGAAAATTTGCACTGAGATTGCACTGAAAATAACATTTAAAGCTCATGTGGAACTTGACGTGGATTGTTTCAAAATATCACCACAATTTCACCTGAATTTCTGTATATGATTTTCCATGTGAATTTCTATGAGTTCTCATGTGTATATTTTCAGGTAGAATCAATTTTAAGTATTCGGTTTTACTGTGCAAAAAAAATCAGAAAGAATGTGTGGTGCAACATCAAAGGAAACTATCATTATCACTGTCATTTTATTGAGAAGATATATAGGTACTTTGTTTTGTATTAATTGAAGGCTGTGAGTTTATATATTTACATGCAGTTTATAAATAATTCAAACTTCGATTTTAGATACATTTACCGAATCTAAGAAACAAACATGCGCGATCCACGCGCGATTATTATTGTTGTTTTATTCACGCAATTTTAAATTAAAATATAGAATAATATTATTGCAAACTTTTTGTATTTCATAGTATCTATTACCTTCAAACAAAGTGTCTCGTCGTCCCGAAATTCGGGATGAGTAGTAAAATATTTTGCATAAGCTTGGTTAGTCGTCCCGAATTTTTGGGATGACTGGTCCATCCCCTTTTCCAACTTCCCCATTTTCTCGGGACGACCTAGACACAGTCTATCTGAAATATGTAATAGAAAATAAATGCTAGGACAATATTTTTGATAAATTGATGAAAATTTATATCATAACTTCAGAATTAATACATCAGATTTTTATACAATATATGGACAATCAAACAGTTACATTTTCGTTCAAAAATACCAATTTCCGAGAAAAGTACTAACATAACCTAAAGTTGTTCAAAATATCCGGTTTTATTTCTAAAGATTTTTCTTTAGATTAATGGATTTTCGATGAAAATTGCTAAAATTCCATATTATTGTTTATATATTGTGATTATAATGATTTAATATTAACAATAACAATTTAGACGAAAAACGCTAACATAACATAAATAGTATATTGTGCTACAAGTGCGAAAAGTATACAGTTCCACACGAGCGTGAACTTTTCTGTATGAGCCAGAGGCGAGGCGTAGGCAAATTGAAGGCGCGCCGAAGGCCAGCTGTAAACGAGACGAAGACGAGCCGAAACGACCCGAAGATGAGCCGATGGCAAGTACTATAAACTTCACGAGAGTTGCAACTGTCTAGTTTCAGCACCTGTTGCACACGATATTTTTTATAACATATGCAGGAAATTTTCGATTTGAGAAACAATAAAAACCAATTTTTCAGAAATGTATGATAATTTTTGTAAATTTATGGTAAAATTATAAAAAATTACCGACAATTTCTGGAAATTTTCTGCGAATTTGTAAATTACCGACAATTTCCAGAAATTTAATGTATATAAAGCTTTCTAGAAAAAATAAAAAAATTTTCCGGAAATTTCTGGAAAATTGCTAAATCACCAGAAATTTCAAGTATCCAAAAATGTTCAAAATTTTCGGTAATTTATCGGTAATTTATGGTAATTTATCAGCCATTCATGGTAAATTATCACTTCGAGTTTGGTCAATCACTATTCACTACTCACAATCAGTCTCTCAAGCGTCAAGTCATAAGGAAGTGAGGTTATGATTCCGGCAGTGATGGAAAGTAATTCTGAGTCAAAATGCGCTAGCGCAACATGCCTCGAGAAGCGCACATTTCGTGCATGCGTTACAAAAAAAATTGTTCAAAATTATAAATCTTCTTCTAGTGAAAATGATTAGCATGACCTGAAATTGTTCAAAAATTGTAGCTGTTTCGAGAGCTGTTTTTTAAAATCTATACCGATTTTCGAAGTATAACGCAAGCATAACCGGAAATTGTTCAAAAATTGTTTATCATCTTTGAAATTAAATGATTTTTCATTAAAAGTATAGATTTTCGGTACTAAACGACAACCAAACCAAAAATTGTACACAAACTGTGAATTTAATGATTCTGAAAGATAATTTGAAAAATAACGATAAACAGAAAAGTCGTAAGATTTTTTAAATTAAAAATAGCAATTCTGGTGAAAAACGTTAACATAACATTAAATTGTTCCAGAATTGAACCTCTCCGGATCAAAAGGCGATACGCATGGATTCAACCCTGAGAAGTATTGTCCTGCAAGTCAATAATTTTAAAAATTGTTCGAATTTTAATTTGAAGAACTGATACATGTAGAGAATTTCAAGGCGCATCTTTTTTCCGTTAGCAAATATTTGTAGGTTTTGCAGTTTTCAAAGTGATTGATAAAAACTATATTTTTCTAAAACAAAAAATGTCAATCTTTTTTCACTTCAAATCGCGCTATGTTAGTCAATTTTGAGAATTTATCAATTTTATTATCACTGAATTACATTTGCAAGTCTTTTGAAACTGTTTAAGGAAGAAAAACGTAAATATTTACATCCAGTGACAAAGTTGTTGAATACGATCTAAAGAAGTTTTCTGGAAAGTTTGAGCTAAATCAGATTAATGTTTAAAAAATTATGAATGTTTATCATTGCAAGTGGCAATCTTGACGCCACCCTATGAGCGTACCTCCTCGGCTACGAACGTGTTGCAGTGGACGATATGAAGTTCAAGTCTCATAGGGCAGCGTCAAGATTGCCGCTTGCAATTTAAAACATTCATAATTTTTTTTTAATTCATCCGATTGAGATAAAACTTTTCAGAAAACTTCTTTGAACCTTAGTTCTTAGTTCTTAGTCCTTAGAAATTAATGATTTTGGCAATGTCTCAAACAAATTTTAGAGATTTAGTTCTTCTGAGATTCGACGCCGCGCGTCAAAAGCGTGACAAAACAGAGAAAAACAGGGGAGAGAGAGACAAAATAGTTCGGAGTCCCCTTGTAGGTCCAAAACCCGCACTAAATCGCGGGTTCACTGTATTTACATTTTTCTTTCTTGAATAGTTTCAGAAGACTCAAAAATGTCTAGGGTTTATCAATTACTTCAAAAACTGCAAAACCTACAAATATTTTCTAAGAGAGAAAAATAAGCGCCTTGAAATTGTCTACAAGTATCAGTCCTTGAAATTAAAATTCAAACGATTTTAAAAATTGTCTTTCAGGACAATGCATCTCAGGTTGAATCCACGCGTATCCTCTTTTGACCCGCAGAGGTCCAATTGTAAATATTCCTTGAAATACTCGTATATATCGATATTTACGGTGAAAAACGCTAGCCTAACTATCAATAGTACACAAATTTTAAATTTTCTTTTAATTCTTATATTTTTTTACTGAAAACACCGATTTATGTGAACCTTCTTTGAAATCTAATTTTTTTCTAACAAACTAACTAACAAAAGCTGACAAACAAAATTTCTTCATTTTTCTCATTTTTTAACCTCCGATAAAAAATATATCACTATAACCTATATAATTTTTTAAATGAATATCTACATGGCACCGTACTTATCTAAACAACAAAAATTTGCTCATTTTTCTAATTCTTTACCCACTGAAAATAAAAAAGCAATACCATGACATAGCAGATTTGAATCATCTCCCAAAAAAGCGGATTAATAAAAAAGCTTTCAACATATAATGGTATAAAAAAGGAAAATTTCTTCATTTTTCTCATTATTCAATCTTTAATAATAAACAAACATCAGTATGACATAGCAAATGTCAATGCTAATAGAACTAATAAAAGACTAATAAAAGACTAAAAGACTACAGTAAAACTTCAAGAAGAATCGTATAAGAAAAGGAAATTTCCTCATTTTTCTTATTTTTCAATTTTTGATAATGAAAGAAATCATTATAAAATATCTAGCGAATTTCATTTTTCTTTGCACATCTACATGCCAATACGTTCAATTTGAGCCGTCTTCGAAGAAAATCGGATAATTTTCAGCGTGTGATAAACCCTACGAAAAAGGGTGCCCCTATTAATATGTATGATAATAATTTGAAAATTTTAATTTAACTGCGCAAGAATATTAAAAAGAATAAATTTTTCTCAATTCGCATAATAAATAAGTAAACATGATTACTTGTAGATTCCATTTTAAACATTTCAAATATAAGATACACTGCCGTGCAAAAGTTTTTGGACTCCGGTTTGTTGATAACTGATCAAGTTCTCTTAATTTAAATTATATCTAAGATAAAGAATTTTTCTTTAAAGTGTTGAATGCTCCCAAAATTCTGTATAAAATGAGCCCAGGATGAAGCCAATTTGTCTATTTTTAAGTAGATATTGCCAAAATAGTGTCAATTTCAATGTTTTCTTAAATTTTCAATAACTTCTGTAATAATCAATACGTTTTAATGTTCTTGGGCTCATTTCGAAGCTGTTTTTTCATAGTATTGCAATAGTTAATGAGAATGAATCTAAAAAAATTCCTATGATAGTGCAAGAACTTAAAGTTGTAACAAAAAAGTTGGAAAGATTTGAAAACATCTTATCTGTAGGCAAATCAGAATAAAAATTAAATAAATATTTATTTTGAGAGACTTTTATAGAAACTTAATGATTATATCTTCAATATATTTTACTAAAATATTGTTCCTACCACAAAGAATATTTCAATTTTCCCAAAATTTTTATTACAACTTTAAGTTCTTGCACCGTGATAGAATTTTTTTTTAGATTTATGCTTATAAGCTGTCGCGATACTGAGGAAAAATAGCTTTAAAATCAGCCCAAGAACATTAAAAATATACTGGCTATTACGGAAGTTATTGAAAATTCAAGAAAACATTGAAATTTACACTATTTTTGCAATATCTACTTGCAAAAAGAACAAATTGGCTTCATCTTGGGCTTATTTTATAAACGGCAGCTAGAGTATAAAACCACGACTTCAAGTAATAAAGAGCCAATCAGGTTTCCAACAATAATGATTGCGAGATTTTCGAGACACATCGTTACACCACTTTTTACATTCTCATTCTAATGAGAAGGTATTGGTTTTATGTAAAATTTGACATAGTCGGTTTTCATCAAATCTCCACGTTTTGAGGCCCCTGAGCTAGAAAAAACGGTTTTTACCAAGGTGTCTGTCTGTCTGTAGTCTGTCTGTCTGTCTGTCTGTATGTCTGTCTGTAGCCACGATAACTTTCGAAAAAATGATCAGATTTGATTGAGCTTTGGCACACTTTTTTATGGCCGAAAAATAGAGAACGAGTTCGTTAACCAGCTATTTTGGATGAAAATCCAAAAAGTGAGCACATTTTGAAAATTTTTGGGACCACTTTTTTGGAAGATTTGATAATTCTATGTACGGTTATTAGTAGTACGCAAAATGACGAACAAAATATTCTCATGACTTTTCGTGATAAAAAAAATTACTGGAGTTATAGCATTTTCAAAATTCCAAAAAACAAACGAAAATGAACATTTTAAGCCGAAAAACGCACGATATGAAAAAAAGTCAAGAGGAGAAAAACGTTGCTTTTTGAACACCCTATAATATTTTCATAACAACTTTTTGAATTTTTTGAAAAATAAAAAATTCAAATTTTGATCGCACAAAAAATTAATGAAAAATCAAAAAAGCCATTTTTCTGTCAAACTATGCAAGATACCAGAAAAGATCATCTCACCAAAATTGTGCACCTAAAAAAGATCTACAAATTTTTTATCATTCACTTTTTGATATAATGCGCAGTTTTTGTTTTATTCGTAAAAAACAGCATTGAAAATAGAAAAATCAAATTTTCAGACTAATATTACCAGCTACGAAAAAATGACCGAAACAAAATTTGTTCATCCAAGGAAGAGGTACAAATTTATTGTGACTCATGTTTCGATAGGATGCGTGGTTTTTGTTTTATTCGTGAAAATAACATTGACAGAAAAAAAATCAAATTTTTGAAAAAACAATGCAAGGTACGAAAACATATAAATGAACAAAAATTGTGCATTCAAGAAAGACTTACAATCCCGTAATCAATTTTTGTGGTAAGAATATATTCAAAATGAAAAAATTAACTTTTTTGATAAACGGCACAAGCTAAAATAAAATGTTAACTAATAAAATTTGTCGCCTGAATTATATCATTACTTTTCATTTGAAATCAAATACCAATTTAGTAATTTGTATATGAAGAACACATAACACGAAGCATAAGTGCCAACGGCCATACCACGCTGAAAACCCCAGTTCTCGTCAGATCACTGAAGTTAAGCAGCGTTGGACGCGGTTAGTACTTGGATGGGTGACCATTCAAGAATACTGAGTGCTGTTGGCACATCGTGGGTGTGGTGAACCCACACTTGCAGTTATTTATAACTACAAGAAAACTACCTGGACACACTACCCGAATCGGGTAGTGTCACGCCTACCCTGAAAGGGAAATGGCTTAATGGTATACATAAAGTGCGCGCTCAGTGTATTTACCAAATCGCACGCCGTGAGTGCGCTCAAACTTTTTTGTTTCTATCATACGGTTCAAATGATTTTCAAATCAAATATCGAGCGCGAAGCGCGAGTGTCTGGATGAGAATGTGTTCCTTAAGGTCGATAGAACCTTGAGTAAATAAAGTTCCTTTTCAGTCTAAAATAAAAACAAATTTAACAATCACTTAATATGTAGAGGTTTTGATAATTTTATAATATTTGCAAACAAACTTTTTCTTTTCATCGAAGTCGAACACGAAGTTCAAAAATCTAGAGGAGCCGAGCGTAAAGCGCGATGCAAATACGCCCGAGCGCGTAGCGCGAGGTGAATACATAATCGAGCGCGAAGCGCGAGATAAATATATGATCGAGCGCGAAGCGCGAGATCCAACAGTCGCGCGCCCTAGGCGCGCTCAAACTTGCGAGCCGCGCGCAAAGCGCGCCATAAGAATGTGCCCGCAAAGCGGGCAGATTTTTTTAGATAGAAAATGTCCAATTGTCCACATCTTCAAGAAAATACCGCAGGGTCTTAAATTTAACATACTCTTTAAACAAGAATATTCCAACTATAAACTTTTGTTCTCGGCACTAATGTCTTTAATTTGATATACAAAAAAGCCATTAGCTATATCAAACCGACGTCGTGATGAGAGTCAGAAACTTATGTGGGAAGGGGGTAGACTGGCAGAGAATCTGGACAGTAGGGGAAGAAAAGATCTGGTACCATAAATCAATTAATTTTAGCCAGTTCGATATGCCGGTTAATTTAAATTCTTTCGGAAGCACCAGGAATTATTGTCTGTATGCTGCTTGAGTATTTGAGAGTGCGTCGCGATGTCGATGACGACGTTTGTGATTCTGTCGATCGAGGGTTGAGGGGGTTAAGGGGGATGAGAACTCAAGAACTCAAGAATTGAGAAGGTTGAGGGGGCAGACGCCACCTTAAGTATTTCTGATCGAATTCCGAATGGCTGGTTCGTCGTTCGGCCAGTCGCTCGCGGGAAGAATTCAAACCCCGAGGAGCAAATGGACGCGAGGAGACGATCGGGAGAGGCAAAATACAAAATAAGCATCACGGAAACGCCGCGGTACTGGCGCTCCATCTATCCTTCTTTCTCTCTTTCTCTTTAATTCTTCTCTCATCTCTCTTCACTCTTCTTGAGTCTTCACTCTTCTTGATTCTTCACTCTCTCTCCTCTCCCCGCCGAAGCGCAAAAACAATGCAATCACTTCGATCCACTAATCAGCGCTATTCACTACGGTTATTTTTACTATAGCGATTTTTCAGAAAAAGAATCACCAGTCTAATCCGTCATTTCTTATCTGATCTAACCAAATTCTTGACATTGATTCGAATTTACGAGAGAAAAAGTTAATATTATTTGTGTGAGGTGGGTTTTTTTTTATATAGAGATAATTAATTGACCGTGGCTATTATTCCAGCTTTTTAGGATGAATAGCAGTCTTTGACAGTGAAGTACGTTACTGTATGTGACTGTATGTTACTTTCGAGAATTTTTTCATGTTATTCATACTACATCATATGTCATGATAACCAATCAGAAGAAATATTTTCATTATAGTAGTATATCTCTATATATATTGGATTAAAACCAAAAAATTTTGTTCACATAAAAATTGGCGTGGAGTGAAAAAAAAAAATCTGCCCGCTTCGCGGGCACATTCTCATCGCGCGCTTCGCGCGCGGCTCGCTTCGCTCGCAAGTTTGAGCGCGCCTAGGGCGCGCAACTGTTGGATCTCGCGCTTCGCGCCCGATCATATATTTATCTCGCGCGTCGCGCTCGATTATGTATTCACCTCGCGCTACGCGCTCGGGCGTATCTACATCGCGCTTTACGCTCGGTTGCTCTAGATTTTTCAACTTCGTGTTCGACTTCGATGAAAAGAAAAAGTTTGTTTGCAAATATTAGAAAATTATCAAAACCTCTACATATTAAGTGATTGTTAAATTTGTTTTTATTTTAGACTGAAAAGGTACTTCATTTACTCAAGGTTCTATCGACCTTAAGGAACACATTCTCATCCAGACACTCGCGCTTCGCGCTCGATATTTGATTTGAAAATCATTTGAACCTTGCGTTCCACGCTCGGTTCTGTGCATTTGATTTTTCTATTTTCAATGCTGTTTTTTACGAATAAAACAAAAACTACGCGTCATATCAAAAAGTGAATGATAAGAAATTTGTAGATCTTTTTTGGGTGCACAATTTTGGTAAAATGATCTTTTCTCGTATCTTGCATAGTTTCACAGCAAAATGGAATTTTTTATTATTTTTTTGTGCGATCAAAATTTGAATTTTTTATTTTTCAAAAAATTCAAAAAGTTGTTATGAAAATATTATAGGGCGTTCAAAAAGCAACGTTTTTCTCCTCTTGACTTTTTTTCATATCGTGCGTTTTTCGGCTTAAAATGTACATTTTCGTTTGTTTTTTGGAATTTTGAAAATGCTATAACTCCAGTAATTTTTGTTTTATCACGAAAAGTCATTAGAATATTTTGTTCGTCATTTTGCGTACTACTAATAACCATACATAGAATTTTTAAATCTTCAAAAAAAGTGGTCTCAAAAATTTTCAAAATGTGCTCACTTTTTGAATTTTCATCCAAAATAGCTGGTTAACGAACTCGTTCTCTATTTTTCGGCCATAAAAAAGTGTGCCAAAGCTCAATCAAATCTGATCATTTTTTCGAAAGTTATCGTGGCTACAGACAGACAGACAGACAGACAGACAGACAGACTGACAGACAGACAGACAGACAGACAGACTACAGACAGACAGACACCTTGGTAAAAACCGTTTTTTCTGGCTCAGGGGGTCTCAAAACGTGGAGATTTGATGAAAACCGACTATGTCAAATTTTACATAAAACCAATACCTTCTCATTAGAATGAGAATGTAAAAAAATCTTTTACTAAAAAATTCTAATACTGTGGAAACTTTTCTTTGAACGCAAGAAGAAAACAGATTTAAATGTTTTTAAATCGGAGAATATCTTCTGCTTCCCATTAGGATAGACAATTTTTGACTTCGGAATGGTTGAAGTAAGAAGCATATTACATTCAAAAACTAATAAAAATTACTTATGTTAAAAATGTTCATTATTTCCTTAGATCTAAATTCAATTTTTTTTTTACTTTTCTTATAAAAATTAAAAAAATAAATTAAAAAAATATGCAGATCCATGAAAATGGCGAAATAGAGAAAATAAATGATTAAAAAAGATATTTCCAAGCATTAAAAGATTTTTGTTCGTTTGATCAATGCTCACTGAAGAAATAAGGACCAAAATATTTCAATTTTTCTGCAAATAAATGGAAATTAGGCGATACTTATGTTTCCGTATCAAGCACTGACAATGTATTGTGAAAATCTTGTAAACTTGATTGGCGGCCAAAGCTACTCGTCAGAAAAGATGGAAAAATAAACGCTGCATAATTATTGTTATTAATTATTGCTACATATCTTGGTCAAAAAATTCGTTTCAACTGATCTCAAGCCAGTTTTGAAAATTTCGCCGTTTTTCAAAGTCTGCCTGTTTTCAAATTTGTGGTCTACATTAGAAATTCAATTTTAACTGGACTCACTTGTTTATATCTCAGAAAAAAATTCTCCGTAAAGAATTTTTATTTATGGAAACTTTTGATCTTCATCTTCAAAATCGGATAAAATGTTTCTGATTTCAGGAATGCCTAATATCTTAATCAGGGAGACCTGGAAACTATAAATAATGCTATCTACATTAGATAACCATAATTTTAAAGCACAAATATATTATTATTAGGAGTTTTTCCAGCACTGAGCCAGTACCGCACATATAACGACCTAATTAAAAAAATATCTACTGTTGGCTGAGAGGTCTCCTAAACCTAAAAAACCCAATATTTTTTTGGATCACGGACCCCCTAAACTTGTTCCATTTGGTGACAAACTAAATGCGTATTTTTGTTTTGTTAAAAAAAAAAGTTTAAATCGCTGTCCCAGGACCTTCAAAAGCTCTAGAGTTATTATGAATATTAATTAACGTTTATTTTTAGTTGTTGTTGGTTAGAATATCAAACTGTGCATTCTAAAAATTTTACACGCAATTCTTCGGATATTTAAGTACTTAAATTTCTTGGTAGTTGGTACGATACAGGAAAGTGAAAAATATGATATTTTAAATTTAACACCTATCACGGGTAGTTTTCCACGATTAGGGGTAGTATTTTTGGCCTTATAGGGTCAAGTTCTTTTTCCTCAACGGCCAGTACAATCAGTTGTATATTCTGGCAAACACCTATTATTTTTACGACAATTAACGTTATATAATAGTTTTAATCATTTTAGGGCGTTATTTAGGCCCTAGGACCGCTGTTTAAACCTTTATTTTTAAATAGAACAAAAATCCGCATTTACTTTTTCACCGACAAGAACAAGTTTAGAGGATGTGTGATCGAAACAAAAAACATTGTGTTTTTTAGGACGCCCTAATGTTGAGGTATTCGTAAATTTATAACTTAGGTGCAGTCCATATTTTAGTTAAGAATCAAATAAAAAATATTTCTTCTATATAATCCGTTTGCCCTGAAAGCAATGTAAAATCTAGTATCAATTTAACATCAATTAAATCTTACTAATCAATCCAACATGTAATTCAAATATAAAATTTCTTCTGAAGGTCTTGAAAAAGTTATAAAAAATTGTATTGCTGCTCAGGATCATAAAAAATTAGAAATTATAAAGTTTCAAATATTTCAAATTTTTTACTTGATTTAATAAAAAAACTAAAGTTTTTAGGTTCATACAAATAATTAGAATATTTATAATCCATTATAAATATAATCATAATACGAAAATATTGTATTGTATGTTTACAATATTTTCAACAATATTTCTTGAAATTCATGAACATATATTCAGTGTTTGAATTAGGTAATCTTCAAACTTATCTTTGACTTTTCAATCTAAATTTAATTTTCGAAAAATCAGAGAAAGTAAGATGTGGAGGTGGCTCCATCTAGCCGGTAAATTCGATGGAAGGGAAGTACGAGCTCACTTCATTATTCGATCTCTGTAGGTAATATGCTGTATCAAGTGTGGGTAACTGTAGTCTTTAAAGATAGATTTGGATGGTAAATAGTCATATATCAACAAATCAGCAAATTAAGTAGTTATCTATTGAGAAATAAACTTTCAGGGTTAAAATAGTGCAAGAGTTCATTCATTAAAGAAAATAATAATATATTGGAAATAGACAAAGATACTTATAATTTAAAAAAGAGGGATTTAAAAACAAAAGTTCAAAATTCAAGCCAATTATAATGCAGGTAAGTTAACCAGAGTAAAATTATAGAACAGTTCCATTTTATTAAACTTTTTTGCCTAGCCTATTATATGATTTTGATGATCTTGAAATATGTTGTGGTTCTCTGAAAAATAAACGATACATTTTTTTCTTATCTACGAAAAAACATTTCAAGGGGTGAAAACAGCGCCCCAAAGATGGGGGTGTTATGTTTTGATTAGTTCACATGTAAGAAGGCAATATTTTTTAACGCAACCAATCGGAAAATTGTTGCCACAATGATGAGGATGGAAAACGCTATTTTTTCGAGGGACTTACAAAATATCTAATACCGGTAAACCACCCCCGAAACAGGACTTAAATTTTTCAGAGAAAAAGGGAGAATCTAAATAACGTATGGACTGAAAGTTATAAAAAATTTGATTCTTATTTTCCATTGTGAAAACGGGGTGGAAATGGGATTGAAAAAGGGTTAAAGTTAATGTTTACTCTCACAATTAAATGATAATTAATTATTACAGATGATAAAATTTACAATTTAAGGAAACCTCAAAGTGAGACGGATTGAAACTAATTTTCCACTAGTGCATTAAATATATAGTTAGCCGCATATGTGGGTCATTCCAAATTAACTTCGGAATTCTTGTCCCCCACTAACTTCATAAACATGATGCTTAAAATATTATATTATATAATTTTTGTGAAGTTGTCTTAAACTATGAGAATCATAAAAAATACAGAATAAAAGTGATTTTTATGGAGGATGTACTAAAGTTATCGCACGTTAAAAATGAGCATTGTTCAAAATGATTTAGGAAATCGAGAAAAATATTACCATTAATTATTATAACTAACGTTAGAGCAGACCTAAAGGCAAAAATGAAAAAAATATATTTCATGTTGAACTTTAATTATTTAAGAAGAGTTATTTCAGATTTTATGTTTTTGCTTTCTTTTTAGGTAAAAGTTGCAATTCTGACTTAATTTTAATGTTGTAGGGCTCATTTTAAAGGCGCGATTTTAAACTCTAATTGAGCGAAGTTTTCAGTTCTTCCATTTACTTCCCTGAAGCATGCAGAAAGTCGAAGTTGAGAATCGATAATTGGTCAGAAACGGAAAATAGGACCGTCTTTCTCGCATGCTATCTCGGCCCCTGTTTATAAAAAAAATAGTTCAAGTAGTGCTGAGATATCGACGAAAAATGAGTGGCGTGTTTTTAATAAGATTTTTTTAGTGAACTGTCAATTCCTACCAGTACTATCTTGCATAGTTTAGCTGGAAAATGGATTTTTTTATTTTTAATAACATTTTCCACGATTAAAATAAAAACTATGCGTCTTATAAAAAAAAAGTTTTGAGAAAATTTGTTAATCTTTCTAAGATAAACTGTTGATCAAAAATGGCTGATTTACGAACTTGTCCTTTCTTTTTAGGCTTTAAAAATGTGTGCCAAAGCGCATTCAAATCAGATAATTCCTTCGAAAGTTATCATGCTGACAGGCGCCGACTGATAGACACCGAAGTAAACTCCATTTTTTCTCAAACAGTAACTACAAATACGTCAAGATTTAATGAAATCTGCGAAAGTCAATGTTTAGATAAGACCAATATCTTCTCATTGAGATGAGAATGTGAAGATAATTGATTTTCGCAATACAACCAAATTTGGTTAAAAATGACCGCAAAGGTCAGCTACTGAACTTACAAGTTAGATTTTTTGATTGGACCCAAATTATGTACCTTTTTCTGGTCTTTCACTATTAAAAACATTTACCCCAATGAGTCAGAAAAAGAATTAGGAAAAAAATTTCGAGTGTCGGAAAGCAAAAACATATTCGATTTTCCCAATATATCAAGTTTGGCTGAAACTGACAGTGAAACTCAGCTATTGAAACTGCAAGTTAAATTTTATTTTTGAAATCAAGTTACATTCCTTTTTTGTTTTTCTAGTATCAAAAACTATTACCCCAATTAGTCAGATAAAAATTGGAATAAGAATTATCAAGTATCGGAAGACAGAAAAATTTAATATTCTTAAAACCACCTTTGGATACATCTTACAGTCAAATTCTGCTATTGAACTCAAATTATGTACCTTATTAGGCCTGCCACTATTAAAAACTATTATTCCAATGACACGGAAAAAAATTAGATACAGAGTTTTCGATGGTATAAGCGCGCGTCTTTTTCATCTGGCGCTTCGCGCTCGGTTTTCGTACTTCCCCCACTTTTGTGCATAGACCCTTTAAAATGAAAGAACAGACCATTCCCAACTCTCATTTAGTAATTGTACATGTCCATTCTCTTTTGTTAAAGCTCTTTCGGCTTTAACGAATACATTCTGAACATGTGTCTCGCGCTTCGCACTCGATTAATGTATACGAAATACGCCAAATGTTCTATATTATCTAGAACTCTATTATATTGAATGCATGTTTTAAAAATTTCTGAATTTTGATCTAGGATTTCTGTTTCAGGCGAGAAATGTGGCCGTTAAAAATTTAATTGTGCCTCGTGTCGTTTTTCCATGAATTTAAATTTTATTATTTTATTATATCATGGTTAACGCGAACTTGTCCTTTCTTTTTAGGCCTTAAAAAAGTGGGCCCAGGCACAATCCAATTAGATAATTCCTTCGAAAGTTATCATGCTCACAGATGCCGACAGCGACGACGACGACGATAACGACAACGCGGCAGGATCGACTGCAAGAGATAGACACCGAAGTAAGATCTACTTTTTCTCAAACAGTGACTACAAAAACGTCGAGATTTAATGAAATCTGCGTAAGTCAATTTTCAAATAAAACCAATACCTTCTCATTGAGATGAGAATGTAAAAAAATGAAAAATTAGCCGGCACGTAGAATCAAACCCTAACCGCCAAGCTGTCAGTCGAGTTGCGCGTTACTTTCTGATAACGTTATTTATTGAAACTTACAATACATGTATTGAAATTTCACCATTACAATACCATTATTGTAATTTTTCTGACACTGGTGTTGTATGTACAAGTGACTTAAAATCCCAATCATTTTTAACAGGAAGTATAAAATTGAGCATATTAAATGTTGTGATAAATGTTTCAGTTAGAACAAGTAAAAGCTTTGTATAATTAGTTTATCATTTCCTCAAGTCAAGTAATTTAATCATTAAGACGCAGAAATTATTGTTTAATTTAAATACACCGAACTCTCGGTTTCAGTCCAGTTTTCGGGGTTGCCTGAAAATAGCCTTGGCCACAGATCGAGGGGATCCAAACGTAAACATTCTGGGCTCTCTGAATCGTTTCCAATTGGACGGCATAATATTGCGCAATATACTCGACTGAGTACTCGCGCACTGCGGCCCTTCCGAGGCGAGAGTCGCAACCGTCTCTCGCCCTGCGCGCTGAGAAAATGCGTGGGCCACCAGTTCTAGGAAGGTTGAGACCGGGTGGACAGAATCCGAGAATTGAGTGTAAATTTTTGTTGAATATTGGGGTAATTCACAAAATACGTGATACATGATGGGGGAAGGGCCTTTTAAAGTATCATTTATTAAATAATTAATTTAATCATCGAAAGTATCAGGTGCCAATTTTGTAAGGATCTCTCAATTTGAATTGCGAGAACCCAAACTTTTTGACAAGAAGCAAATTACAATAATAATAAATGATTATTCTTTAATGTTGTAAGAATTGTGATTGAGGTGAAGATATTATGAATCTAGGGGAAAATGTTATTAAACAGGAGGTAAGGTTCAGTGAATTAGAATGAAATCGAATGGATTTTGATCGAAAGTGCTTGGATAATAGAGATAAGCTTTAAGCGATATAGGTATAATAGAGCTGAATTCCACTGATCCAAGAAAACGTACACTGATTGGTGGTTCAAATTGAGTTATATCCCCTCAACAAAAAAAAAATCTTCTTAATTTTGGAAAATTTATTTCCAAGAGATATCAAGCTAATCATTTTTATTTCAGTCCAATTTATTTATACTAAGTATTTAGTTTAGCAAGTTAGACGATTTAGACAAAAAAAAACTAATTTGGGCCAAATCTGAGAAAGACTGCTAGGAAATATCGAGGAAACCTATCTGAAGAATCAAAGATGATCATTGGGTACAGTCCACTTCAAAATATAGTACTTTTTAAAAAGATTGGTAAAGTCGATGAGAATAGAGCAAATGTATGAAATCTAAAAAGAAATTTTTAATAAAAACTAACTAAACAAGATTGTTGAGAATCTTCCAAGAAATAAAAGCAGCTCTTAATCAACAGGATTGGATAAAAATTGCAGCTTTTACCTAAAATTGAAGTTAGAACACAAAAATCCATCAAGAATTGTGGTAGTAAATCGCAGCCAAGCACAATAAAAAAGAACCCGCAAATCTATTTGCTCGAGAGAACTATGGGATTTCAACCTTTATTGGATTGACAGCGCAATTCTTAACCGACCTTAATGAAACTTGGCTGCGAGCCGTAAAATGCCAACCTATAACTATATAAAGTATACATAAGTAGAATGTTTTACTTTTGTCAAGGGCCACAGACAAGCCTATCAAATCGATTAATACAAAATTTTATCTGGACATGCACGGCATCATTTTCTGATGAAATTTTTCAGGAATTTACGATATTGAGCCAATTAACATGAAATTTTGAGCTTAGGTCCGCGGTAATATTGTCTTGTGCTATTTTTCAGAATTTTGTAATATCTTTAGTGATTTAAAATTTGGTGTGTGTATTTTATCATAAAAAATAGAATTTTTTTATCTTTGCACACGGCTTCAGCGAAATCTTTTGAGCCAATTAAGGCCATGTTATACATGAGTCACGTGACCTAAATTATCGATAATTTTTTTGCAACAACTCACGTCCACACCGAATGAGATATCGAGTTGAAATTTTTGGGAAAGCCTCAGGAAACAATAATGTACGTTTGTATACAACATTTGGCTCGAAATTTAGAAAAAAAATTTTTTGAAGAAATTAAAACCGGAGCAATAGCGGCATTTTTTGTGCAAGAACTCATGTCCACACAAAATGAGATATCGATTTGAAACTTTGGGGAAAGCATCAGGAAACTGTAATCTGCGTTTGCATACAACATTTGGCTCGAAATGTTGAAGAAAAAAATGTAATGAATAAGGAAATTCACAAAAATACCGACCCTGCTGTAGAACTCTGTAACCAATTTCCAATGTTCCCAATGAAACATTTTTGAGGTTCTGGCTCACATGTCTTGAGGAAAGTGATGCAAACATCGGTTGCAAAAATTACACTTAATAATATTTGCTTGTTTGGTGCAAATAAACGAATTGATATTTGATATATCCATGGTTGTCAGTACGTTTGATAATGCAGATCGCTTGATTGCCGGTCGATATTTGTTATTCCAATAATAAATTTTTTTTCTTCCCCAACTCTATGCTTTACCACACACTGTCCTTTTATATTTATTAATATTTTCCCGAATTTTTCCGCTCTATTTTAACTTTATTTTTTAAATATGGGACAAAAAATATCGATCTGAGGACTGGCTGGGTCACGTGACTAATGTATAACATGGCCTTAACGTAAAATTTTGACTATAGGTCCGCGGTAATATTCTCTAGTGCTATTTTCAGAATTTTGTAATATCTTTGATGGTTTAAAATTTTGTTTTATATTTTAGCATAAAAATCACATTTTTTATCTTTGCGCATGGCTACAGCAAAATCTATTGGGGCAATTAACGTAAAATTTTGACTGTAGGTGCGTCGTAAGTCTCTGTAGTGCTTTTTTCAGGATTTTATCATATCTTTAATGAATTAATGGATCATTTGACAAGCGGCAAGTCACATTTTCGACAAGTCACATTGCGGCATATCTCATTCGGAATAATTTTCTAGTCCACAAAAAATTACCAAAAATGAGTGGTGTGATTTGAATTATTTCTGTGACCAATCACAGCTGTGTCTTGCCACCCCCCACGATTCGTTGGAAAGGGGTGCGAATGTGTCTCGCCGCAAATCTGACTTGCCGCAAATGTGACATGCCGAAAATCTGACTTTCCGCTTCTCACATAACCCGTCCCCCAATTAAAATGAAATTTTAACTGTAACTGCAAGGTAATATTCTCTAGTGCAGTTTTTGTGGTTTTTGTAATATCTTTAATAGTTAAATTTTTGCTTTGTTTATTGTATCATAAAAAATCAAATTTTTTCATCTTAGCACACAAGTGCGGTCAAATTTATTGGTCTTATTAACATAAAGTTTTAAATGCAAGTGTGCATGTAATATGTTTAGTAATATGTCTAGTAATATGTTTTAAGAATTTATGATTGTAAAATGAGTTTGTAAACAAAATTGGAAAACTGTAACATCTTGACGGGATTGAATGTATTAAAGAGTCGATCGTTGATAAGCGAAATTATGGAGAAGCTTTTTAACGAAAGGAGAGGTCCTTTGAAATGATATTGATCTTTAGAGCGAAAAAAAGTCAATCTTGCCAAGTTGTTATAATTTTCAAATTTTATTTAGAAATATGGTTTCTAAATTTTCTTCCCAAATTTAAATTCCAAAACAACATTACAAATTTTTTTAATACTCGTAATCAATTTCAATTATTATTTTGTATTGTATTTAACCAACTTTGATTCCATAACTTCATTTAATTGTATATACTTGTCCAATTTTTTGCATCGTGGATGTTTTTGCTAACATAATTGTGACGCGCTCCGAGAAAAGGTACCTAACTATGAAAAAATCGATTTTCAGGTTTTACTAGTTTTCTATAGTTTATAAGTTCATCTTTCACGTGGCGATATCAGAATTTGTTAATCTGAAAAATTATCTTCAATATTTAATTATAAAGTTCGTTTCGTTACTACCTGCGAAAGGACCATTTTCAACATGAGTGTAAAGTTTGGCTCTGCAAAGCTGGGTCCTTTTGCTCGGAGCTCGTCACAGTTGTTAAATAAAAAAATTAAACCTAAACAATTTTTTCTATAGAATGCTTAGATTTCTCCTTCAAAAATCCCCGCAATTTACATTGGGTCTTTCTTGGTCGATATTTCGATTGAATTTTGAGATTGACTGTACGTATAGTACATCCTTAAATCAGTTTATAAGAATAAAAAATTTGACTAGAGTCGCAAAATTTATTATCATGACGTACGTACATAAAGACCCTATTTTTTCTCTTAAATGCCTCCTGCTCTTCCCTTTATTCTTCAAACCTCGCAAACTTCCGTCGACAAACCTCCTCTCCTTCCACTAAAAGTTCACCGAATTTAAAACAACCTTACTAAAACGTACTGCGGAACAATGTCCTTCTTTTAACTTCACCCTCCCAGTGTAAATATTCCTCCTTCACAGTTCCCTCATCTCTCTGGAACAATCCTCATTTTCGCCAAGTCCCAAGCCCGCTTATAGGTCTCGGTTTAAACGAAAATCCACCAATTAACTCCATGAAGACTTGAAGATTTTCGGTATTCCACTCGCAAAGTTGTTGAGTGTAGAGAATAAGAAATAGACCTAAACAACCAAAAGGTTTCCGGGATGAAAAGACGGTAATTTGGATGGAGAAGAAGGAAGCGTGGTGTTCAACGTGGCCTTGATTGATTTGACCAATTTTTGATGGACAGTTGGGAGTATTTTTAAAATATATTTATAAAAAATTCCTTGGTATTGACAACTTTAAATAATTAGATGGCACCGAAATACTAACGATTATATGAATGAATTATAATGAGGTGTTAAGGTGTTTTCCTCTTCAAAGTCTCAAATAGGAAAGAAGTAGTTAAATCCTTATTTTCACCCCTTTTAAGTATTTAAATACAGCTAAAAAAAGTTTTAGTTTAGGCGGGTTCTGGCCAGTTTTCCCAAACAGGACCACACCAGAAGTAGGTCGAACTGGCCAGAGTCTAATTAAGCACCAATTCTACTCGTAGATTTCTCCAAATTAGAACAGTAATATTAAAATTTGTATGTGGACCTACATTTATTTAAAATTACAAACAATATCTTGACACGTATTACTCATTTTCAGAATAAAAGTTTAATGTGTCATGAGTAAATTACTTTTATATCCCATCTAATACTGACGTAATATAAAAATGTAAAAGCAGCTTTCCTGAAGTTTTATTATTTTCCATCGAGCTCTTTTAGAAAGAGAGTTTCCCGCATAGTCGAATGGAACGCGACCCAAATCAAAATTTAATATCGTGGTTGAATGAAACCTCATAAATGGAAGAAAAATTTATGTATAATTCGAGGTATAATTTATATAAAGTTGTACTGAAATTCGAGCAAAAGCTAGAAGAGAAGGAAAAGTGCATTCGGAATGTTTTAAAATGAAAAATCTCTTTTGGCAGGTCAGTTCTTTTCAATAAAGAAGACAATTTTACTGTGCATTCACAGTGTAGTTTAACATTGTGAAAGAGTATTAAAGGAACTATATACCTGAGCAAATACAGTTTATTAATACATACATCACAATACGTTTTATATGTTTGTTAATGCTTTAACATATAATAAGATGATTTGTTTCATATCTAAATTATATAAATATGCGAATGTAACTATTAATTTTTAGTTTAGAACACGAAATAATTTCAACTATACTTTCACGTGTGTTTTTGTTCTGCTCTACCCCAATAAATATTTTATGCAATAAACGCAGATTAAAAGTATTGATTCTAGGTCAGCTAATAAAATTCTCGGAAATACGTCTATATTTTGCGTCGGAACAGTATACTTTTTTAAAGTTTAATATTAAAAAGAATCCAATATAACGAAATGTCTATATTTAAATTTAGAATATTGTCCCGCAAAAGGTATTAAAATCTTGAGAGATTATACTTTCGTTCACACACATATTTCCTTAAAATTTCGAAATTCTTCCTTGAAACTTTAAATATAAGTTAAAACTTGGTTTCATTTCAAAAATTCACCCTTCCAAACCACATTAAATTTTTTATTTGTTTTGCGTTCCATTCGAGAATTTACTAGAAAGTTTATTCGAATTGAACTCATTTCAGGATTTACTTTATTTTTATTTATCTATTGTTTCGCAGGAAAATTCCTTTCAATTTCAAGCGGTTAGAAAAACAAAAAATGCAGTACGGAACGCTTTTAATTTGAATTTATTCAAGACTTTATGCTTTATTTCGGAACTTTAAATTCATAATAGCTGACATTTGAAGTATAAGTTATGTTTAATTTATTGTTCAAATAAACGCGGGTTTTAAAATTTGTTAAAAGCTACCTTCAAGTTTTAATCCTATTAGTGAAGAAATGATAATATCATAATTTTCTTCTTATTCAATACAATTTTTTTAAAGCTTTCTCTAGACCATTATAGGTTCGGAAATTACTTTTTTTAGCTTTTCAAAAAGTACAAATTAAAGGATAGAAAATTAGGGCATACTATAAAAAAATAATTTCTGACTTATTAAAGAGTAAACCAATCTTAAAAGAAAGCTTTAGAAATAAATATAATCGGGGTAAAACAAGTAATGGAATACTATTAGAACTTAAAGTCAAAGTTTTCAAATAAGAATTATTTCATATTGAGAGTGACAAAGCTCTGATTTTTATTTTATATCAAAAGGGCTCAGTGTTCACATCTTAAAATTATTTTAAATTTCAAGTGTTCTAATGCAAGGCTTAAAATTTAAAAAAGTTAAACAAGGATATTTAGAATCTTCAATGTTTTACAATTGACATCGTACATTTGAAACCTGAAGGACATGTGATAGTTATCCGAACCCTACTTTATCGAAATTTTCTTTCGCAACAACTCACGTCCTCACGAAATGAGATATAGTCATTCCGCATAACTTACGTACGTTTTCCACACACGCATAAGTTGGATTTTTTACGAAAGATTTAGATCAGATTTGCCAGAAAGGATGTTAGAGGTTTGTTTCAGATGTTCGAAAATGATAGGGGGCGGTGGTCAAATAATGTCCAGCGATTTTTATTAAGAGATTTTTGTTTTTAGGCGGGCCACGACTGATGAGCTTCTTCAAGCGTAGGAATGATGTTATAAAAGAAAAACTTATTCTATTTCAACTTTTTTTGAATTTGAAGTTTAATATAGTACTTTTTCCTGAAAATTATTCAAACTACTAACATTGAACAATAATTAAGGATTATTCAATAGACTAAACAATTACGAAAACATTCTTTATTATGTTTTCTTCATTATATTCTTTTAAATTTTAATGGTAATTTTATTTTGGAAAAAATCGGAACACGACTGTTACCGGACACTATTGAGATCCAATTTAATGAAATAATACTCATGATTTACATATCTTTTAATCAACTTTTGGGAAAAATCAATGTGTTCTGGTAAGTGAATGAAAAAATAGTGCATTTTTTTTCTGTTGGAACATTTTGTTGGATGTCTCAAGACTTTTGCTACTTGAAAACAAAGCCCAGCTTAAATTCAATTAGGAAATATACCACGAAAACTTTATGGGACACGACTATTTCAAGTCTTATAGACACATATATATGATACATAAACTTCGGATTTTAAAAAATTACATGAGTATAATAAATTTTTCATTAATCTTATATACATTTTCTGAAATGTGGGTATTTATTGGGGATATTTATTGTTTATTTGTGAACGTAAGCTATCAGTGTTACTTAAAGCTTATTCTCGTTAAAAAAAATTATATTTTACTTTTTGGTCTCAAGGTACTGAAAGGAAAAAAAACTAAGCAAAAGTCAAGCTTATTTTGACCTTCATTTTGGAAAATCAAGTGCTTACGTTTAAATAAACGATTACAACCAATGAAAAAAGCATGAAAAAATCTTTCGAAATTCTAATTGAGTAGATTTTTGAATTTCTTTTGAAAGAGTTTAAAACCATCAAAACAGATGGCATATTCTTAAAAACCACTTATCGCTTATTTTTATAAATCGAAAATAAAAATTCCATTTTTTAACCTCAGAGCTCTTAAAGGAAATATGTAAACTTTATTTGAGATAAAAAATGCCCTTTTTCCAAAAAAGTCAGATTTTTTTTTGACTTTCATTTTTGAAGGTAAAATATTTATTAAAAGAAAAAAATATTATGATGGAAAAACTTATTGAAGCTGTATGGAACGAAATTTTTTTATAGCCACAAGAATAGTTAAAAATCGCCGAAATAGATGATATCCACGAATACTATTGAATAGCAAAACACTTTGTCCAAGTTTGACTTAGATCGCACAACTTTGATTTTTTGAGTAGATAGACTTGCGAAATGATGCCCCATTTCTCAAGAATACAGCCTGCAATAAACATTAAAGACGTAAAAACTTAAATCATGTGAAAACTAACCCATATCTATTGCAAAAATTTGGTAAGAAAATAAAAGGCACTTAGAAGCATTTTTATGATCCTAATTTTTTAGAATTACAAAAAAAAAACTTTCCAAAAATATTATTTTTTGTAAAACAAAAATTTAGGACTATAAAACCGCCCATACTAAGTCTTATTTAATATTTTCAAATTTCTAATTCAATATTTTCTTTCCTGTGGACGGGATTTGTTATTAAAAAAAGTCGGTGAAGTAGGAATCATGGCCTGATAATTACTACCAAGTTGAAGTCTTTAAACTTAAAATGAATTAAATAATTAAATTATAATCATTTATAGTTAACAGGACGGTAAAATTAAGCATTAATTATAAATTTTTTAAAATTAGAAACAATACTTCTTTCATTTGCATATTTTTTGAAAAATACACATTAGGGTGGTCCAAATTTATACCTGCTGAAATTTTTATTTTAAGTTGTGGTGGCTATTTTTTTCCAGAAAAAGAAATTTCATATTTTTTTCAAAATTGGTCAAGATTGACCCGTGTCCCGGTTCATTTAAAATAATCATGGTATTTTGAAAGGAAAAAATTCAGTTTTCAAAAAAGTATAAAAGAAGTTCTTGTAGTGTGCCCGGAAAGCGCCTTAAAAAAGGCAAAAAAGCAGTTTTATGTCAAATTCATGCTAACGAACGTACTTTTTTGAATGTTACCACATAAATTATTTTTGTTCGTTTTTTCGGGATAAATGATATAGTTGATGAATGTCAAAAATAATAATTTTTGTTGAACATATTTTGCAATCGTTTGAACAATTTATATTTGTATAATTTTTTCTCATTAATTGTGAGGTCAGTATTTTCTGGAATTAATGACAAAATTAACGAATGTAATTGTAATATTTTTTTGTTTAGAATGTTCAGCAATTATTTAAACAATTTTCATTTGTTTAAACAATTTTTTCCCCTGTCAATTGTGAAAAGTTAATATTTTCTTGAGTTAAGAACGAAGTTATTGGATGGTAAATATCATATTCTTTGTGAAAGACAGTTTGCAATGATTTAAAAAATTAATTTCAATTGCTCCTTTTCATAGGAAAAATGGAGAAAATTCTAGTTTGTTCGAATCTCTTACACTATGTTGCTTATTATTCAGTATTTTCTTATCTCAATAAAATCAACCTGAAAAAAGAACTATCCATAACATGCCTGAAAAAATGGTTCAAGAAATGATTATTTTTATAAAAAGCAGGGTATAAGTTCTGAGATTAGAAAAAAACTGAATAATAAACCGCGTAGAGTAAAAGATTTTAAAAAACTATAATTTTCTTCACCTTTCCTATGAAAAGGCACAAGTCAATGAATATTAATTGCAAACTGTCTTTCACAAAAAATTAATTCAAAAATGCTTGGAAACTTGTCACTTATCGAATAAAAATAATTAATTTGGGAAAAATTCGAAAAAAGACCATAAATTTGACATAAAACTTTCATTTGCCATTTTTTGGGGCATTTTTCGGGCACAATACATGGGAGTGTGCAGGGCCAAAATAAAAGTTATTGAGTGCAGACATATGTGTCCTCATATGCGTCGCATATGCGCCGCACGCGTGTCGGCACGTGCGTGCCAGCGTCGTGCTAGCATGCACGTGTTTTTAGTTATAATTATTGAAAACAAGATGTTAAAAATAACATAAGTAACAGGAAACATTGTATGACGTTTTTAAGAAGAGACTCCTGTGTTGAAAGTTGGTTTTTCACAATTAATTTTTTTGTTTTAGTTTTTCTTCTAGTTGTATATTTTTCTTTATTTTTATCATTCGACTATAAAATATTTATGGTGCGTTTTCACGGAGCCAAAATTTTAGAGTTAGAAAATTATTTTTAAACAATTACAACTCTTGCCGACTTTGTTCTTTGCCTCAAAATTTGTTTATACTCCAAGCTAATTTTGCGAACCGAAACCCAAGAAAAAATGTTTATTTAATTTGAACAAAAATAATTATTCACTTTTATTTCGACTTTTTGTCTGTAAAATAAACTTGAAAATGACAAAAATGTAGAGGATGAAGCGAATTTGATCAGAGTTTTATTTTTACACAACTGCTATATTATGTTTTTAGTAGTGATGCGCTTTTTGTGCCGCACTCTTCACCGCATGCTATATGCCGACATTTTTCCCTAAGTACCTGACGAGCATGATAGACGCACGCTGTGCTGCATATCATGCAGACCGTGTGCGGGCACTATGCGGGATTACCTATTACCCTCAGAACGTGCTGTCACTGTGCTTGCATTGTTGCCGACACATCGTGCTTGCACGCCATGCACCCATGTGCGTCCGCATGCATTGTTATCTGGGTTCATTTACAAAAAGTTAATAAAAAGTACTTTTTTCCCCATTTTTTCGAAAAATGAGCTTTTCCCAATCAAAATCCCACGCTAATTTCAAAAGCCCGCGGCAAGGGGTTAATTTTGACTGAAAATGAAAGAAATGGAATTTCTGTTTCCGTAAAAGGAAAAATTTGAGGGGGATCGATCACCAAAAATCAAAAGTAGATTTTTTGGACCACCCTATCAATTACACATAATTAATAATTGGTTTTGATTATATAACAAATTTTCTTTAAACACAGTCAGTCTCTTAGAGTTTTCGAAACAGTGAGAAAATCAGGAAGGTTCGAACGAAACTCCATCCCTCTTGATGGGGGTGGCAATGTTTCGGTGTTTCAAGTTTCAACAAGTTTGTGTCAGTGGTCGGATGTACAAACATGCTCACCCCTAGGGGTCGCCACACACGCGCGCGACCTCATGAATGGACCCTCATTCAAAAAAAGAAAGTCCACTCTCTCCCTCGCATGCCCCTAGCGAGCGGACCATCCGCGGAGCGTCCCAAGGTTTTTGGGGGTGGCCCGCAACCCCCGACCAACATCCTGCTCCAAATCGATTGCGGCATGCTCGATGGTGCTCGGCATACTTCGGTCTTCATCGGCGATTCAAAACTAGTTCGATTTAGAAAGTATGCGTGGGCCGATGCTCAGCAAAAAACCCCACTTTCATAATTTCATAAATTATGGGTTCAAAAACAATTAATGAACCAAGTTGGATAAGGGTGAATAGGATTCAATCGATTTTGAAAATCCAATTTAATATTTTATTTCCTTATGAAGAAACTTTTATACCGCCAAACTGGGCTTCAGATTTTGGGGTTTAAGATTAATCTCCTGCCGACCCGATTAATTTAATCTATTCAAGTTACCTCCAGCTTTCGAGTTTGCTTGAAACTTTAAGTTGGTTTGGCCAAAATGATAATTCTCTGTGCACTGGCACTGTTATTATTAGTCGATTGTATACATTTTTAGTGACATTTACGACATTTTGAATAGCCATTGGATCATAATTTCGCTGAAGTTAAATAACCTACGATTCCCAGTGAATATAGCATTTTTCCAGATTTATCAGACTGACCAGAAAAATGGGTTTAATCCCATTGTTCAGGCTAACCAGAAAACTCGAGCCATGCCAAGTAAAATATAGAGGCTGCCCAAAAAATCGGGTTAACATCAATATTCCTGCTAACCTGATAACCCAAGTCAACTGGAAAACACCGAAGCATTGCTTTATTGCGTGTTCAGTGTTGGGAAAATTACTCAATAAAAGAGACTAAATAAAGTTAGTTAAATTAAAAAATATGTAGTAAAAAATGCAACTTCTGAATGCATCCTCGGTATATCTATAAATGAAGATACGGCTGCGAAGTAGTATGGACGTATTCACTATGGATGCATTTATTTGTGCTCTTTTTATGAGCATTTTGCTTCCTCATAAGTATCAAATAAATTTGCCTCCTCACAGAGGGAGGTTTTCCCTAACAATAGAAAAAATGTATACTTTCAATATTTTTCAAGCTTATGTTTCTGTCTTTCCGAAAATTTTATTGTCAGAAAATCAGAGGGCCTATCAAAATGTCAATTAATGTGTAGTGTTACAATGAACAAATTTCTAAACTACGGTAGTTTTATATTTCAAATTAAAACCTCATTGAAACAATCTAACTTTTCTTAAAACTTTCTGAGTAGCTATTGATTAATCAATAATGGCCTTCGAAATTTCGCCAATAGATCAATCCACGCGTCTCGAAGCCGCGAACAAATATATGATATACATTATGGTTGTATTCCCAATACTAAAAAAGTGTTCCTCATGTCAACAAGATAAACAATATATTTGTTAAATTTATAAACGGTATTGCTAGATCATAAGAGGTCATAGAAGGTTCGTCAATAGGTCATTCGACGTGTCTCGAAGACGCAAACAAACACTTCAGAGACAGTACTGTAGTACTCTTAATATGAACAAAGTTTTTCTCATATAAATAGAATACACCTTTTTTTTTAAACTTCATAAATCGGTACTGTTCGGTCATAAAAGGTGCAACAATAGGTCAATCGATGAGTCTCAAGGACGCGAACAAAAACTCTACATGTCATATTGTCGTGTTTTGAATATCAAAACAATTTTGCTCATATAAACAGAATAAACCATTTTTTGAAACTTCATAA